>PVKA01026181.1:0-31992 GCA_004027165.1 Ctenomys sociabilis
CCATCTGTCCCTAGGGAGTTTCCCTGAAAGTGTCTACACATACATCTGTGTTATATTCACACATGTGAGTGCCAAACACACACAGCCAAACCTCTGCACTCCTTCCAAACTCTCAAGGCCTCCCCTCACACGTGCTACAAGTAAAAGAGAACTGCCGTGCTCCAGAGACACATCTACAACCTGTGCCACCAGGTTCTAAACACCTGGGCAATGGAGATGTTTTATGGAACCACCTGCAGGACCAAAGCAGAGGATTCGTCACAGACACCAGCCAAGAGGTATTCCCTGCTTCAGCGCAGCCTCACCACTGACCCCAGAAACTGCCCTGGGGACAGCATGACCAGTGGGCCGCTCTGTGCAGTGCACGCCCTCCTATGACTCCCCACAGGTTTTCCCTGTTATCTTCTACTGGTGGCCATAGGGTTCCCCCAGGGTATGGCAAGTCCTAATCCCCCCCTGCTTTGGAGAGAGTCTTTGTGGATGTCTGTTAGTGAGGTCACACTGGGTCGGGGTGCACTGAATCCATGACTGGGCCTTTACAAGAATGGGAAATTGGGGCACAGAGACCTACCCAGGGAGATGGCCACGTGGAGACAGACAGAGGTTAGAGACAGTGCCCACAAACCAAGGACCACCAAGGACAAACAGACACCAGGGCAGGTAAGGGACAGATCCTCCCAGCACCTCCCCAAGGAGCCACCCTGCCAACGCCTTGATTTCAGGCTGCAGCCTCCAGGGCAGTGAGATAACACATTGCTGTTGTTTTAACTGCGTCACCCAGTTTGCAGAGCTCTGTCTCAGCAGCCCCAGCAAATACATTTTTCTGAACTACTCCCTTTACTTGTGGCAGGGTGCCATGCTCCCATGTGACCAAGTGGGCACACCGGTGTCAGGTGCCAGGGAAGGCTGGCCTGCCAACTGCCTGAGTTCAAGCCAGACCCTGGCTGAAGGTAGTACCTGAGTAACTGCAAGCAAGAGACCTCGGCTGTCTGTGCATAGTACCTTCACCTTCAAAATGTGCTTACCGCATGGGGTGGCTTTGAGGAGTAAAGGAATGTGGGCAAGGTGGTTAGAGGAACACTAAGCTCAGCCGAGGTGCCCATCTCTTGTAGGGCTAGGAACACAGAGTCACTTTTGGCCTCCTGGGGTGTTGCGTGTGTGGTCCCAGGGCTGCGCTGCCACACTGAGGTGGGAATGGTCCCAACACCAGCCCCAATGCCCACAGTGAGGAAGCCAGGCAGGCATACAGGGCACTTCAGCTCACCCAGGCCAAGGGGCCCTGGGCAGACCTCTCGGACCTCAGCCTTCCCCCAAATGACAAGCTAACTCCTCTCCTTTTATCCTCCCCACTTCCTTGGAGATTTGCAATTCGACATTGGGTGGGAGTCACCATCCATGCTGAGGGATTCCTCCTCTGACCCATGTGAGGAGATACATCTATCTATCCCTGTCACCTCACAGGCATGTCCTGCAGGAGACCCTAGAGTGAACACTGACGGCCACAGCAGTCCTGTGGCTGGTGGAGAGTCCAGGGCGTGGTGGGAAGTGGATCACAGCATGCGGAGCCAGCAGCCTGGGATCAGGGCAGAGGGGAGGCAGCTCAGGCCTAGAGAGTGACACTAGGGTCTTAAACTCAGCAGCTGCCAGGGCCGGAAGGTCACACCAAGGATTCAGGTAGCCCAGGGGAGGTTTCTGGAGCAGAAGAGCTAATTTTTCAAGTTACACTGATAATAAAATCAAACATTTTGAAGGGTTTTGTTTTGTTTTTTAGAAATAAGGTGTTGCTATAGGGTTCAGGCTGGTCTTGAACTCACTAACACAGGCTTGCCTTAGAACTACAGCAATCCTCCTGCCTCAGACTAGGATTACAGATATGTCACCATGCCTACCTAAACCAACTACTGCAGAAGCACTGTGAGGTGCAGGCCAGTGATGGCTGAGGTAGCAGCTGGCAATTCCTTCTCCAGCCCTGCCTTTCCCCCTGACTGCACCATCCAGGAAACTGAGGCCCAGGTAACCAATGACCTCTACAAGGGGCTGTCATCCAGGACACATCTGGGAGCCTGAGAACACTCAGAACTTGGCCTGGCCAGGCCTAGCCTCCACCCCCGCCCTGACCCTGTTCTCCACACTGAAAAGGACTTTATGGGTACAAAAAGCCACCCATTGTGTCGCAAGAAACAAAGGGGCAGGGGACAGAGGCCCTGGGTGCCTGTGCCCCACACCACTACCACACGCCACTCCTCCTTGTGCTGGGGGGAGGGTGCGGGCAGGCAACTCGGAATTCCGCAGTGGGTGCTGAGCCCTGATCCTGAAACCCTGCCCCGCTCCGCAGGAAGACCCAGAGCCAGGTCAGAGCCAGCAGGAACCTCTGGGCCTCCCTTTCCCCAAAGTGGTCACTCGGCCACTGAACAGACTCTCCTGAGGGCCCCATTCCCATGCCAGCAACCGGGCAGCCCAGGGCCCCAACAGCACAAATAGGTGGAGACCTGGGCTTGGCCTTGGGCTGGCTCCATGGCATTCACATACCCACCCAGGAAGACTACAGTGTTTGGGCAGAAGTGGGTAACTGGAGGCCAATTTCCCAGCAGTCCTCTAAGCAGGAAGTGACCATTGGGACTGCATGGAACTTTCCTGGGCTTGAGCAGCCTGCTCAGGCACTGACATTCTGGGTGGCTTGAGCAAGCCTCGCCCATCTCAATCTAAGGAGTGGCGTGGGCTCCCTTCCTACCAGCCGTGCACAGAATGGCAGGGATGGAAAAGCTCATTAGGTGTCTGACACCACCCTCCCTCCAAATTAAAGCTGGAATGTGCCAGAGCTGCCCACGTTGGTCCCCAGCTGCTGTCCCCAGCTGCTCATGGCTGCTGCTGCCTGACCTTCAGCTGTGCCTCTGCCCAGCCCTTGCCACCTTGCTGAGACCCTGGCTGCCACTGGGGTCTTCTTCCTGGGCAAATGCTGACCCAGGCCAGCCACAGAGGGCTGGGGCCCATTCTGTCAGCAACATGGCTGGCTTCCCCGTGCTGCCGAGAAAGACAGCTCCCCCCTGCCACCACCTACAGAGGCTCCCTAAGGCTGGGGAGGCTAGAGTGGGTCTGAGGCTCCCTGAGACCTCCAGGGTGGGAAATTGGAGCCCGATCGGCCTGGAATTCCACCTGCATGCGTTCATCAGCTCACACACATAACCATACACTGCACGTGGAGAGCTCACTGGCCTTCCTTGACATGGGCAACATGGGTGACACGGACACCCTCTTCTCTCACACAGGTCACCCAGCCAGTAACAGAGCTTGTTGCTATGTGATCCGAGAGAAGTGCTTTCCACCCGCACACAGTTCCAGATGGTTTCTGCACAACACAAACGACTTCGTTCTGAATGCGTAGCCCTGCGCACCGCTTTTCCCCCTTGGCCCTATGGCATAGACGCCGCCCACTGTACACAGAGATGCTTTCCGCATTTCTTTGAAGGGAGGAAGGTATCTTTTTCCTCAGTGAACCATTGTATCCTGACTTATGTTAAGCAGTCCATAGTGATGAGCGTGCATATATATTGTGTCAATACAATCATTTGAAAAGAAATCACTACTAAGCAGGAAACATGGAGTGCCAGTATAGCAGCTAGCTATAAAATTTAATGCAACAATACTGTCACAATGTTATTACATCCTATAGACCTCTCCCCAGTTCTGGAGCTCTTCTTTACAATAGTTCCCACACCACATCTTATCTGTGGCCTTGCTTTCTGTAGTGTCAGTTGCCTATAGTCAGAAAATGCTACATGAGGATTTCCAGAAACAATTAATGTGTAAGTCTTAAACTAGTTAGTATAACTTGTAATGTATTGCTGCAGTTGTTCTACGTTGTTCTTGGTTATTTTTGTTTATTTCTACTGTGCTCGATTTATAAATGAAGCTTTTCTCACAGCTTGGACAATACACAGTGTGTGGTACCAGCTGCAATCTCAGACATCCCCCTGGGAAGTGTGGACACATCCTTCAGGTGAGATGTTGAATCGTTGGCCCCTCTCTGAGGCTGCCTCCTCTGCAGGATCTTTTAGAATGTGGTTAACACAGATGATAAAAATCTTGCCAGTATCTAGGTTAAACTTCTTTGGATAACAAGAATAGGAAAGGGAAAATAAAAATTAAAAAAATCTCAGTAATGAAATTTGCATGGCAAAAAGCACTATGAGCAAAATTTTTTTAAAAATCTGCATATCCCCTAGAGCTCCTAGGATACTGGACAAGTCAAAGACCAACAACTCAGAAGAATACAGAGACAAGGAAATATAAAGGGCTCAGAAGCATTTTTTAAAGGTCAATCTCATATCTAAGCAGAAAGAACATAATACTACACTAACCTGCCCTTACCTGTTGACTGGGCTATATCCAGTACAATCATCTCGCTGGGGAGGCCCTACTCAGAGGACCAGTGACCTCTACAGAGGACATCTGGCAACTTCCGTCCAAATCACAATGCACAGGTCCTCTAACCCAGCAACCCCACTTCTGGAAATGAATCGTAAAGAGCACAAGACTTACTGGTGGTGTTCACTGCCTGCAGCAGGGTGTGGATCAGCAAGAGAATAAAACACCCATATAACTGTCAACAGAGAATCTGGCCACGTATCACTCCCAGACTGTACAACAGAAAATTAAGACATAAAAGCCAGGCATGGTGGTGTCCACCTGTAATCCTAGCACCAACAAGGCTAAGGCAGCAAGAGAATTGTGAGTTTGAGCAAAGCGTGCACTATATAGCAAGTCATTGTCTCAAACAACAAAACAAACCAGAAGTTATAAAAGGAAGCAATAGCAGTTCCTACACTGAGAAAAAAAGATACATGGAAAAGTGCAGGGGACAAGCTATCTCTTGGGTAAAATGAGGAAAGGTAGGCCTGGGTTATCCATCCACATTTACATATATTGCCTTATGTTAAGTCCTTACATGGTACACAGGAAACAGAATAGGCCTGAAGTCCTCAGCTCAAACCAAAGAGAGATGAACATTTTTACTTCCCTCTTTTCCACTTTGTTTTATTCTTGAGCACTGGAAACCTATTTACAAAATTAGGGGATGGCTCTGGATGGTGCATACCTGGTAATCCCAATATTCAGGAGGCTGAGACAAAAGGATCTTCATGAGTTTGAGATCAGCCTGGGCCACCTTCTGAATTCTAGGCTTGCCTGAACTACATACTGAGACCCTGTCTCAGAAAACTAAAACAAAACAAATGCAATAGAGACACAGGTGCAATAGAACATGCCTGTATTCCCAGCTACTACAGAGGCTGAGGCAGGAGGACCTCAAATTTGAGGTCAGCCAGAACAACTGCATGAGACCTTATCTTGAAACAAAAATAAGAGTTGGGGCTATCACTCAGTGGTAGGGCAAACATTTGCCTTGCATGCCCAAGGCCCTAGGTTCTGCACCAGAAACATGAAAAAATAAGAAACACAAGTCCTCTAGAAAAATCAGGATTGGGCCGAATGAGCTGGGGCTATAGTGACCCTATAGAATACCAGGGCTGAAAAGAAGGCTGGTTGTTCTGTTAGGAAGAGTTTGGAGGCACGGAGTGTGAAGAAAGCAACTTGTTGAACAATGGATACAGAATAAAATTTTTAGAGTCTAAAGAAAAGGCCAGGTGGAGTGGTGCACATCCACGCACTCAGGAGGCTGAGGCACAAGGGTCACAAGTTTGGGCCAGGGATATAGCTCAGTAGCATAAGCACCTGCCTGGCAAGCGTAAGGTCCTAGATTCAATCTCCCATACCAAAAAAAAAGAAAGAAAATCACAAGTTTGAGCCCCACATGGGCTCCATAGCAAGTGCAAGTTCAAGGCCAGCTTTATATGGTGAGACTGTCTCTAAAATCCAAAGCTAAGCCAGGTGTGGTGGTGCACACCTGTAATCCCAGCACTCAGGAGTCTGAGGCAAGAGGATCACCATGAGTTCAAGGCCACCCTTGGCTACATAAGCAAATTTAAGGCCAGCATAAACTACAAAGTGAGACCCTGTCTCAAAAAGCAAAACAAAAGTCCTCAAATCCTCAACAACCACTCCCAAAATCACAGGACTGACAACCCTCCAACACAGCTGTCCCTACAGAAAGGATGATCCAAATACAACTTGAGCATTGTCTTTCTAGGTTTTTATTTTTTAAGGATAATATATTTGCAGTCATTACCTAATTACATGCAAATTCCAAAACCCACTACATCACCCTCTGCTCCCCCACCCCACAGGGAGCTGTTCAGCAGCAGGCAGGGGACCTATGGCCGTGCTCAAGGACACAGAGCCATCCATGGGTCTCAACACTAAGGAAAGCCATGTGTGTCCCCAACATGCAATCCCAAAGCGATGAAGACCTTTCACACCCTATAGAGGTTAACAACCTAGGCAGCCCCTTCTGGGAGAAGAGAGGGAAATCAGACTGTCCTGTCTCCTGGCTGGAGTGGGGCTGGCCTTAGGAACTCTCCAACATTCTTAAGTGCCTGAGGGTGGAGCAGGCAACCTGCAAAGGACTGAGCTTCCTGTCCCGGCAGCATTCAAGCTTCATGAGGTTGCCGCTCTTTAATATCTTACACTTGCCTAAGAGCCCAAGGATCAAGCTAAGAGCAGTGGCACACACCTATAATCCTAACATAGATCCACCCTTCTCCCCACAGTTTGGGGAGAATCAAAAAAATCAGCAACAAATGTGTAACTCACTAGCATTTAGTTAGTACTTATCCTAAAAGGCCTAAGGATCTTCCCTAAGCACCAATTAACTACATAATCCAAAACATTCTTCCACCACCTCATAAAGAACAGAAAGCATGAAGAAATTAGGTGTTAGGATCAGAAACATCTCTCTAGATAGATCTAAATAGCCTGCTTCCTTTCACTAAGGCAACTAAGAAGCTCTGCATTGAGCCAGCGCTCAGGAACTGGCCTCCAACTTACAGCAGTCCTCCTTCCTCAGTCTCTCAAGTGCCGCCATTACAGGCATGCATTTCCACACCTGGGTTTGTCTGCTTTTGAGACAGGATTGCCATATGTAGTCCAGGCTGGCCTTGGCTTCACAATCCTGCCTCGGTCTCCCAAATGCTGGAACTAGAGCCCTGTGGCACCACATCTGGCTTCTTGAATTTTTTTTAGCCTATCTTTAAAGTCAATTCCCCCCTTGCAATGATCAAGTTTTAGAAGCATCTATGTACTCTTCTTACGTGGCTCAGTATCAGCACCATCTCATGTTCTTTCTGAACTAGACAGGTAGGGAGCGGTAAATCCGTGGCTACGACCTGGTGTCGGTAAGGAACAGTGAGACTGGTTCTGGGGGACAGTTGCATCCCAGGTGAAGGGATTCTCCTTCTCAAGGAGCCAGGGACTTCCCACCTACCTTCCCTTCCCTCACCACAACTGGAGGGGAAGCAGAAGGGTCTGCACTTATTTGAATGAGCCATCTCCCCAGCCTGAGGGGTGTGATGTGGGAGGAGCCCTATCAGGAGGGAGGACAGGCACTGGGCCTGGAATCCCACCACTGCAAAACATCCCTGTCTAGGACAGCACTGAGATCTTGGGCAAAGACCTATTTCTGAGCCTCAGTTTCCTCACCTGCAAAATGGAGAAGAGGACACAAAGCCTTTGGTAAGGAGCCTGGCGCCTGCTACTGCTGACCACAGCTGTCCTAGCTTCCCAGCAGAAGGAGGGGTATGCGGGGGTGAACCCTCTGTCTCAGACCCAATGGAACTACCCGTTGCCACAGAAACAGCTCAGGAAGCAGCTTTTCCAGGCAGGGCGGTGAAGGCTCTGGGATGTTCCTTCCAGACTCTGACAGGGGCCAGAGCATGGGGTGGGGGCAAAGGAAGCCAACTGCACACACCCCCAGTTGTGGGGGAGGCAGTGACCTAACCACAAACTCAGCACAGGTCTCAGAGCTGGTCTGCCTTCCACCCAGACCTCAAGGCCTGCACCTGGGTGAGGGGACAGGGCTCAGGCACAGGGGTAGGGCTGAGCCCACACAAAGCCTCCAATCCCCTGAATGGGAGATAAGCCTTCTGCCTCTGGAGAAAGCTACTTCAGACCGTAGCAGGACCATTATTCCAGTTCCTTTTGTTCCCTTACCGCAATAAAATTCTAACAAGAGCCACAGATTAACAGAATCAGGACTCTCACAACCACCCCATCGTCTTGCTTTTTCCCCTACCTCACCCCACCCCATGCTGCCAACAGAACCAATGCCAGGCTGGCAGAGGTGCAGAGGCCCCTGGGTTTATGGACACTCCGAACCTGGATGAGCTCTTCAACTCCAGCCTCTCCAACTGCTGGCTCCTCCGGGTTTCCCCTTCACCCTCCCACCTCGAGGTCTTGCTGGTTCTTTCCCTGCCTCTCCTTGAGTTCAGCCAGCTCCCAGCTCAACAGCCACCTCCTCCAGGAAGTCTTCCTCCAGGCAGACTCCATCGCCCTCCAGGTCACTGTTTCACAAGCCAGGTGGCTACTCCCAGAGGGCAGAAATCTGCCCATCACACATTTTATCAAGGGCTTAGAGGCCAGCGCTCAGAAGCCCACCACCAGCCAGGTCACTAGCTCCTCCCCACCTGCCCCTACAGGGTTTTTGAGGTGAGGAAGAAGGGGACACCAGGACTACTGCCTGCTGGACGAGTGCTCTACCACTGAGCTACAGCCCCAGTACCCACCAGCAGATTTAAATTAGTCCCCCAAGAGTGTCACCCCCCCCAACACACACAACGACAGAATCTCACCACAAAACAAAACATAACCAAAAAAAAGCTCCACTCTTATGTTAAATAAGTAGATTTCTGGCTGCACTTCCTGAGATTCAAATAAAAATTCAATTTTTTCCGGGGTGGGGTCCAGCATCCGCATTTTAAACAAACTCTCCGGAAGACACCTCTGCTCTGTGGCTGCTGTGGGAGAGGAGGCCAACAAGGGAAACGCAAGGGATCTAAGGATGGATGGGGGTGGAGGTGGGCGCTTCCTTGCGGGAGCGGTGGGGAACTGGCACTGCGGTGACCACCCAACTCCAGCCTGGCTTGGCAGCCTGGCCAGCACCCAGCAGTAAAGCCCACTCGCTGGACGGAAGTGGACACTAGATCCAAGCCCACTTCCAAGTCCACTCTAGTGCTCTAAAGAGGGACCCAGCCTTCAGCTGATGGTGGGGAACACAGATTTCACCTGACAAAACCTCACGCCCCCAGCCCCACGCTGGCGTTGAAGGAGGAAGGGCGTGTTCCCTTTGCTTGCCTCGCGCCAGAGTCCAGTAGAATAGGGGAGCGGTGGGAGTCTCGATTCTGCCTTTCCACAATTCCCTCTCCGTCTCAGGGCGCGATATTACTCTATTCGCGGGGCCGGCTAAACCGGCTAACGCCTGGCAGGTCACCCAGAGGGAGCCAGTGGGAGCGCCGCAAGGGAGCCCTGGGGCCGTTCCTGGGCGCGCGTGCGGGGCGCTGTGTAGGCTCCAGCTGGAACTGGAGAGCTCCGGAGCCGGGAGCCGCTGCAGCCCAGAAGGTGAGGGTCCAGAGTTGACTTTGCCCTGGCCTGAGTTCCCTGGAGGGCTGGGGATTGTTCTGGCCGAGAGGGGGCAGGGAAGGCGACAGACCCGGAGGGACAGAGCTCTGCGCAGTGACTTGCAGCTCTGTGGGTGGTCCTGTGTGGCCGTGGTGGCACCTGGGGCGGTGGTGATGGACACTGGAACCGAGCACCCGGATCACGTGTGCCCAGTGCGTGTACTAACAGAGACGGCAACAGAGGCAGCCCGCGGTGAGATCTCAGGGGGATGGCGGTGTGCAACCTGGAAGCGCCCGAGGGTGAGCAAAATGCGTCTGGAGGCGGGAACCTACTACGCTGGGAGGTTTTGGGTGCAAGGAGGGGGCGCTGCTCCGAGTCGCCCCCGCCACCCCAGATACAGACCAGACACCGCCCACCCCAGCCCGCCAGCCCGTGAGCGCTCACCAGCTGCAGCAGCATGAGAACCCCGAAGCTGGAGCGCACGAAGCCCAGGTCCGGGCGCAGCGCAGGAGCCGAGGCGCCCGCACCCTGCGCGGGGCTGCTGGTCCGCGTGCTCACTTTCGACGGGAACTCCGCCATGGTGGCCTCGCTGGCTCTCGAGTTGCTCCTTCCGCGCCGCCGCCCTCCAGCCGTCGGTGCAGGCTCCCGCGCCTCTGCCTCCCGGGCTCGGGCTCCCGCAAAGAACCCCGGAGCGCAGCGTCGGCTGGAGAGCCGGGCGCCAGGTGCGGCTGGCCCGGCCCCGCCCCGCCCCATCGTGAGCACCGCCCCTTTAACCCTCGCCTCGCCGCGCCGCGATCCTCTGCCAGTTCCCCAGCAGCCACAGCTGCTTCCCACGAGCAGGAAATGAGGTCTGCGTCAGCCGGGCTGTGGGTCTCCGCGCCCTCTGTCCTGGGTCCGCCGCTCCTCGCGTGGACCCTTCTCTTGGACACGGCCGGGGATCTGTGCAGGTGGGCAACACGGTGCCTCTCTAGACAGAAATCCGAGTACTGGGCAGGGATCTGGATAACCTGAGCACTCAGGAGACTCAGACGTCATTTTATGGCAATTGCTGCAAGGTTCACTCTACATACAGAATTTAGGAGATGCTCGAAAGTCTCACCTGCCATATGGAGGTCTTCAGAGCTGTGGGGAAGAAAGTAAAGGTTACATAGAAAGCTACTGCCATTCTGCAAAGGGAAGAGCCATCGGAAAGATGAGGGGTCATGCGGGGACAATGGGTTCAGCGCTCCGTATGCGCCCGAAAACTCACTCACGTGTGCGCGCACACAAATGCTTGCACAGATATTTCATGCATTTATTCCTCAACCCATGTTTGCCCAGCACCTCTTATGTGTCAGGTCTCTCTCTCCAAGCCCTGGGAGATAGCAGGAAGCAGCTAAAGAAGGCCTTCGTGGGGTCCCCTTCACCTGAGAGTGACAAGTTATAAACCAGGGAAGAAAAATAACTTCAGATGCCCGAAAAAATGCTGGGCTAAAATAACAAAGGCTGTGACTGTGAGAGACCAGGAAGAGATGGGGGAGCGGAGTTCAAGACAGGGGCTCACTTTGTAGTTAGTGCAGGCTTGCCTTGATCTCCTGTATGTGGCCCAGGAAGACCTATATAAGGAAGAGGTATGTAGACACCTGAACTTAAGTCCAGGCGGCCCTTGGGAAGGTCTAGGGGAGCTTAGTGTGATGGCCTTAAAAGACAAAAAAAAAAAAAAAAAAAAAAAAAGATGAAACCATGCAGCTTGAGGAATAGCAAGAAGGCCCCTAGCAGAAGGAGGGAGAGGTTGGCTCCTGCAGGGGCAGGGGAAGGCCTTACAGTACCACATAGATGGTTGCATTAGTGTCCTAGGGCTGTTGTGTCAAGGGTGGCTTAGAATTAAAAAGCAATTTATTCATAGTTCAGGAGAACAGCTATTTGTTTGCAGTCAGTCCTGAAGAGCCCACAGCAGGGTGTCCTCTGGGCCACCTTCCCACTGGAGGCCCTTAGGGAAAATCCTCCAGCTTCTGGTAGTGGCTGCTGGCTTCCTCCATGGTGACCTCACAGTCTCCAGCGCATATTGTCCCTCGATTCTGTATGCATAAAATCTGTGTGGATAAACCTGCTTTATATGGACACATTGAGGTTGGATTAGGGTCACCCCTAGTAGTCTCCATTCAGGAATCTTAATATATTCACTTGACTTCATCTGTAAAGACTTTTTTTTAAAAAATGTGTTTAGTACAGGGTCGACAGGGTCTCACTGCATAGCTCAGACTCCAGTGAGCCTCCTGTTTTCAGCCTCCCAAGTGCTGGGATTACAGGCGCGCACCACCACACCCAGTCTCAGTCACTGTCTTAGCACACCCCAGGGGCTGGGCCCACACAGCATTGGGGGGGAGACTCTTTTTCTTTATGAAATAAAATTTGCAGGCTCCAAAGATTAGGATATAGAATATCTTTGGGTGGTCATTATTCAGTTTACCAAGGAGATAAGAGTCCTTGACATTTATTTTAAGGTCTGGAGGGTTTGAAGCAAGTGTCAAAACCTGGGGGATGGTGAAAATATCACTGGTGGATGCTGACTCAGTTCTTTCTCACTCAAATGGACACTCAGCCCTGTCTTCCCAATACACTTGAGGTCCTTCCTCGCCCTCCCCTACCTTACCTGCCGCACTAGCTGTAGTCACGAGAAGTACTTTCTGACAGCTGCAGAAGTGATACCCAGAGACCAGCCTCTCTGTGGACCAGTCACCCTAGAACAAAGATCAGGCGAGTTCTTAATTTTATTATGACACAGAAAACAATGAGGTCGTTTGTTTCTGAAGCATATTCTAAAACAGTAGGGTGTTTTTGTTTTGCTTTTCGTTAGGATTTTGTTTTTTTGGTTCATCCCACATTCATTCCTTTCAAATGGCAGCAACCAAGACTGAATCGCTGCACTGTTTTTATACTTTGACATTTTCATCAAAGCAATTTCACTCGCCCCCATCAGAAAAAGGACAAAACCTGTCCTGGGCTGGAAGCAGTTGCCCACCCAGCACTCCACTGGCATCATGAGGGTCTTGGATTTGGACAGATCCATGCCAAGGAGGAGGAGTCAGTCTGCCCACACTCAGACCTGATGTCTATTCCCTGAGGTCTGAGGAGATCCCACACAGCACTTCTGGGCATCTGTAGAAGTTGCTTTGTGTTCAGACCCCTCCTGGAGGGCCAGCCAAATAGCTCAGAGGATTAAGTGCCTGCAAGCAGGCACACTGGCCAGGGGTTCCATCCCCAGGCATGCCATGCCAGCCCCACCCCTACAGTGCAAAGAGATGCCAATTGAGACTGGGCATGGTGGCACATGCCTGTAATCCCAGCTCTTGGGAGGCTGTAAACAGGCCGATCACTATGAGTCCAATCTAGTAGTGAGACCCTGAACACCTTGTAGACCCTTCCCTAAAAAAACAAAAGAAAACAAAACAAAAACCCTCCTGGGTGCTGGGTCTTTGCATGCTAGAGAAGCAGTGAGAATTCCAGCACTGAGGAGATGTTTAGAGAGTACCATGGGTGCAACAGGACCTGGGGGAACACCTGTGAGCTGTGTGACAATGCAGAAAACAGGAACAGACCATTATCAAAGGTTATCTCTGGAAAAGATTAGGAGAATTGCAGGGTGTCATTGGGATAGCCTAGTCAAGGAAAGTTTAAATTTTATTTATTTATGTATTTATTTATTACAGGATCTCACTGTGTAGTTCAGATAGTGATCTTCCCATCTCAGCCTCCCCAGCACTGGGATTACAGGTGTGCACCACCAGGCCTGGAGTTGGCATAGCATGTGGGACTGGGGATTGAACTTGGTTACTGGCACTTGCCAGGCAGGTGCTTAGAATGCCGAGCTATCTCCCCAGCCTAAGTTTAAACATTTAAACAGGTACCTGGAGGATAAATTCAAACCAGAGAAATCTGCCACCTATTCAGAGTCCTTGAGGTGTGAAACACTTTGAGGTCTTTGTAGAAAGACAGAAGTCTGAGGAAGAGGGTGAGGTGGGGATCAAGAGGCAGCCGGAAGCCACATCTCTTGGTCTTAACCCCTTGGTAATGGAGTGGTTTTATTATTAAAAACAACAATGTTTTTAAAAGCCTGAGAGATGGAGGGAGAGAAAGGAGGAAAAGAAAAAAAAAAAAAAAAAAAAGAGGTCACCAAAGGATAGTTTGCACTATCTGATTTATAACTTTAAGAAGCTCACGCAAAGGTTCCTACAGGCTTCCTCTAACAGATCCCAGAAGTGAACTCTGGGAAGGCGATGATGATAATCAGCAAAAAACAGCTGAGTAGTTTCCAGACTGCCCTGCAGCCGCTGCTATACGGTTGGTTAGTTCTGACTTCTTCATTCCTAATCCCATGATTCATTGTTGATTTTGTTCATTAACTGATTTAATTGCGTATCACAAACATGTAACTCTCAAAACCTGCACCTTGCCCTCTGGTTAAGTGTTGGCATAGCCCATCTTCTTACATCTTTTCTTTTTGTTTTCTATATTTGTTTAATTGTTGAGATAGTGTCTCTGTGTAGTTCAGGCTCACATATGTGTAGTATGCAGCTCACTAGGTTCTTCCTACATAGTAAGTTCATGGCTGGCCTGAACTATACACACCCTATTTCAAATCAACAACAACAAAACCCTCACGGTGTAGAAAGGACCTAACCTACACCTCTAGAAGGAGACTCTGGTACCTCAGAACCTGATGACAGAAGGACTTAGTATACTGAAAACAGAGCCTGATAGTTACAATTTATTGTAGTGCATGGATTCACAAGAAGATTGGCCAAGGCAAGTAGTGTGTAGTGGCGTATGCATCCGGGAGAGCTCCCAACGTGGGCTTCCTTTGTGCTGTCTGTGGAGTCCTGGGCAGCCTTACTCTTGTAGCACCGCACGTCACAGTGCACACAAGCACTGAGACATAAGTAAGCACATTGAGAGGTTTCCTTTTTTGTTTGTTTGTTTTGAGATAGGGTCTTGCCATGTAGTTCAGGCTGTCTTGAACTTACTACATAGTCCAGGCTCACCTCAAACTCTCAGGGATCTTCCTACTTCAGCCTCCTGAGTACTGGGATTACAGGCATACACCACCATGCTTTTTGGATTAAATCCAAGGGCTTTCATAGTGAGCTATATTCCCACCCCAACCCCAACCCTCCCCCCTTTTTCTTTAGTGGTACTGAGGATCAAACTCAGGACCTTGCACTTGCCAGGCAGTGTTTATGCCACTGAGCTATATCAGAAGCCTGCCCCACATTTTGAGACAGTCTTACTAAATTGTTCAACAACCAGGGCTGAAACTTTTCATCCTCCCCCCTCAGCCTCCCAGTGTGCTGGAACTGCACATGTGTGCCACCATCCCAGCTAGGGTCAAGTTTTTACTGGGGCTCCACATCAGAGGCTGACTGTCCACATTCCTAATGTCCAATCCTCTAAGATCAGCTCTGTGAGCTCTTATCCTGTGTTTATAAAGTGCCAGCCCAAGCCACATATGAACTGTGTAGCCGAATCTACCCCACCCCAATCACGTAGTTCAGGCTCCACTGTGGCCAACCCCACCCTGAATGAAAGCCTCTCTATCAAGTCTGATAGGCCAGCGGGTCAGACATTAGTTCCCAGGAGCTGAGGGCAATCTGTTTCCGGGTAACATTAAGTTCTTTGCTATGCAAAGGTAATCATTTAAAACATAAATTCACAGAAAAGAGAATATAAATGCCCAATAAACTTAAGAGGCGCAGTTCCAATGGCTAAGTAATACAAAATGTAAATAATGAGGGTTTTTTAAATAAAGAAATTCTTATCACATATGTAGGGTGTAGGCAAAAAGATAAGCTCACTTAGTGTTGGTTTCAGGACAATCTAGCAGTATCTCTAAAAAAATAATAATAAAAACAAACATGACTTTCAATGTTTTTCTGTTTTAAAGATTATATCCAGCCAGGCATGGTGGTGTGCTGGGAGCTGAGGTAGGAGGACTGTCATGAATTCCAGGCCAGCCTGAGCTATATAGCAAGGCCTTGTTTAATATATATATATATATATATATATATATATATATATATATATATATATATATATATATATATCTGTCTTACACATATGTACAAAGCTGTATGAAGAAGAAGGTTAACATAAACTGGGCTTGGTGGAGCATGTCTGTAATCTCAGCACTCTGGAAGGTGAAGCAGGAAGATCACTAATTTGGTCTCAGCCAGGACAATTCAGTGCTTTAGCAAGACTAAGACTCTACACAAACAAATAAATGGCTTCAGGATATAGCTTGGTCCAGAGCCTAGGTTCAAACCCAACACCGCATCTGTCTCAACCCCGAAATATTTGCCTAACCCAGGGTAGTGGTGCACGCCCATAATCTCAGCCATTAGGGAGGCTAAGGCAAGAAGATTACAAGTTTGAAACCAGCCTAACAGACTATTTGATGGACTTGTCTCAAAGTGCAGTAGACAGGCTGAGGACACAGCTCTCTGGCGCAATGCCTGCCTAGCCTGTGTGAGACCCTGGGACCCACCTCCAGCACTACTGCAAAAAGGAAAAAAACAGTGCTCACATGACAGATACTACATGTGACAAGGAATCACTGGAAGCCACCTCAGTGTCTTCCTATGATGCAGTGAATAACGAACTATGGAACATCCCTCAACAGACTACTTATTGAGCATCACATAAGAAAGGAGGCTAGTGTCCATATACTGTTAGGGACATGTTTCTAAGATATATTAAATTTAAATTTAATTTTTTTTTTTTTTTTTTTTTGCAGAACTGGGGATTGAACTCAGGCCCTTGTGCTTGCCAGGGAAGTGCTTATTTCACTGGGCCATCTCCCAACCCTAAGATATATTAAATTTAAAAAGGTCAACTTTCAATATGTGTGATATTTTTCCATTTTTGACAGAAGTGAATTTAAAAATTTCAAGGACATATAAAATCTACCTTTCTATATATACACCTATATATATGTGGGGGGGAGGAGACAGGATATAAACCCAGACATTGTACTGCATACCTGTAATACCATCATTCCAGAGGCTGAGACAGGAAGATCTTACAAATTCCAGAATTGAACAAGGAGGTCGGATGTGGTGGCACACATTTATACCCCAGTACCTCAGGAGGCCAAGGCAGGAGGGTCTGCGATTTTGAGGCCTGCCTGGGTTACAAAGTGAGTTCAAAGCCAGCCTGAGTTGTGTAGTGAGACCCTGCCTGAAATAAAAAGAATGGAGCAAAGAATTGGTCTAGACAAGTTTAAAAGTAGAGGCTTTACATGTATTAAAACTATGAAAGGATGGGGGGAGATGGCTCAGTGGGATAAGCGCTTTCTTGCAAGTGCAAGGGCCTGAGTTCAATCCCCGGTTCTGCCAAAATAATAATAATAATAATAATAATAATAATAATAATAAAGTAAATAATACGGCAGATACAAATATGAAAGGAAAGAAACATCCTCTGCAGAGCCAGTTTAGGACCACTTACAAGTAGGAAAAGGACTGTACTGAGTAAGAGCGGGCCATGCTCAGAGAGAGCGACTGGCCCAGAGCTCAATCACATCTACCTTTGGCATCCAGCACTCCTCAGACTGACTTCACAACTTAGGCCGTCCTCTCCTCTGGGAAGCCTACTTGGGTTCTGTGTGAATTGAAACTAGCACTCTGATTGGTTCCATTTGCTGGGCTTTGGAAGCTGTTCTGCCCCTGTGTCCTGGGACTCTGTGACCCACAGGCCCCGCCCACTTCTCCAGCCAGCCCGCCACGCCCTAACTTCCCCCACCTCACTTCTGATGAATTAGGGAGGCTGACGGTCCCTTGGGGAAGTCCTTGAACCTGGCAAATGTGTGAGCTGTGTCCGTGGTCGCGTGGCTTACTGCTTCCCTCTAGCTTTGCTGCCTCTCTGTGCTTTTACATTTTTCCTTTTTATTTGGACGCTTGTCCTTTGTCACTTTGAACGCCAGCCTCACATGAGCCTCCTGCCTAAGCGCCTCAGTAGGCGGGAATGCAGGTGCTTTCCACTATCCCAGCCCTGTCATTTGTATGTGGGGCTACTGTCTCCTGCCCCTCCCACTCAGTGTGATAAGGCTATGGAACTCCTGCCTACAACACAATATAGACCATTTTGTTCACCCCTGAAATGTCTGTGCTCTCCACCCCAGCCAAAGGCAGTACTTATCCCGTTTTGCCACTGCTGTTTGGCCTATTGCAGAATGTCATAGAAATGGGCTTTTTTTTTTTTTTTTTTTTTTAACTCTTATGTAGTTGTGGCTGCTAATGAGGTCTCCACCCAAGAAATTCTGGCCAAATCTATGGAACCTATGAATGTCACCTTTGTTGGTAAAAGGGACTCTGCATGTGGGATTAAGGATTGTGAGGGGAGGCGCTAGGCCGGACTGTCTGCCCAGGACCTAAATGTAGTCCCAAGGGACTGGTTAGAGAGCGCCTGGGGGTGATTCGATGGCAGTTCAGAAGGCATTGTGGCCACAGAAAGAGAGATGGATATGACACGGGCAGGAGCTAAGGAAGCTGGCCACCCCTAGTGGGGAAAGGGCAAGGAACAGCGCCCCCTTTTGTCTGTTTTGGTGCTGGGGTGAAGCTAGGGCCTTGCATGCCAAGCTCTGTTCTGTGCTAGCACACAGTCCCAAGCAAAGGAAGCAGCCAGCCCTGCTAACCTGATTTAGCCTGTTAATGTTCAGTTTTTGGACTCAGAAACCATAATGAAACACGCTATTGAAGCCACTAAGATTGTGGTAATTCGTTAAAGTAGTGAGGAAAAAAAAACCCAACATGGCATTTTTTTGTAAAGCAACTTATCAACACTGCTGAGCCTATCAATGGCTTCTTTTATTGCTGAAGAATGTATTCTACTGCATTGACATCCCAGTTTATGTGTTTACGAGCTGATGCACATTTGAGTTCTTTCCAGGATTTGTCTGCTAGGAATAACATTTCTATGGACATTGCAGGCAAGTGGGCTGTCTGTTTGTTCTGGTTTTATTGAGACAGGGTCTCACAAGGGTTTTGTTTGTTTATTTATTGTTTTGCAGTACCGGGGATTGAACTTAGACCTTGGCCCCAATATTAAGCTGGGGTGTGTGTGTGTGTGTGTGTGTGTGTGTGTGTGTGGTACTGGGGATTCAACTCAGGACCTTGTGTTTGCCAGGCAGGTGTTTATGCTGCTGAGCTGTCTCCCCAGACCCTTGTTTGTTTGTAAATCTGTTTTCATTTCTTTTGGGCAATACCTAGAAATAGAATCACTAGATCATGTAGTACATTTAACATTTTAATACAATGCCAACTTTTTTTCCCTTGCAGTATTAGGGATTGAATTCAGGGCCTTCATACTGAGCTACATCCCTGGCACTCTTTGTTTTTTGTTTTGAGATAGGATCTCACTAAGACACTAAACTGCACAGACTGGTCTCAAATTTGATTATGTTCGTGTTTCAGCCTCCCAGGCATGTACCACTACAGCCAGCTAGAAAACTTTCCAAAGTCATATTTGCATACCAGTAGCAAAGTAGGGGAGACTTCAGTGGCCCCACCTTCTTGTTGACATTTAGCACCACTCCCAGCCCTGCTGGTGACTGTTTTAAGCCATTCTAATAGGTGTGCAAGGTATCACATTATAGTTTTGAAGTTCATTTTCTTTAAGCAAAGATGTTAGTCCTGGCAAGTGCAATCGCTGGTACTGAAAACAAAAAGTTGTTAGGTATCTTTTCTCTTTCTTCCTTCCTTCCTTTCTTTCTTTCTTTCTTTCTTTCTTTCTTTCTTTCTTTCTTTCTTCTCCTCCTCGTCCTCCTTTTTCTTCTTCTTTTCCTCCTCCTCCTCCTCTTCTTCTCCTTTTTCTCCTTCTCTTCCTCTATCAGAAATTGAGCTCAGGGCCTCAAGCTTGCTGGGCAGGAACTACATTGTCAGCTTAGACATCTTTTCATGGGTATATTTACCTTCTTTGGTGAACTGTATTTCTTAAAATCAGGTTGTCTCATTATAATTGAGATATAAGAGTTCTAGCTGGATGTTGTGGCATGTGCCTGTGATCCTGGCCTTTGCGAGGCTGAAGCAAGAGGATCGCCATGAGTGCAAGAGCACTCTGAAGCCAGGCGTGGTGGCGCAGGCCTGTAATCCCAGCACTCGGGAGGCTGAGGCAGGAGGATTGTTGTGAGTTCGAGACCAGCCTGAGCTACAAAGTGAGCTTAAGGCCAGCCTGAACTGCATAGTGAGACCCTGTCTCAAAAAGACATACACACACACACACAAAAAAGAGCACTCTGAGTTATATAGTGAGTTCCAGGCCAGCCTGAAGTACATAGAAGACAGAAGGAGGAGGAAGAGGAGGAGGAGCAGCAGCAGCAGGAGGAGGAAAGAGGAGAAAGAGAAGAAGAAAAGAAGAAGGAGGAGGAGGAGAGAAGGAAAGGGGAGGAGGAGAAGGAGGAGGAGAAGGAGAAGAAAAGAAGGAGGAGGAGAAAGAGGAGGAGAGGGAGAAGAAGGAAGAGGAGAAGGAGAAGAAAAGAAGGAGGAGGAGAAAAGAAGAGGAGGAAGAGGAAGAAGAGAAGGAAAGAGGAGGAGGAGAAGGAGAAGAAGGAGGAGGAGAAAAAGAAGAGGTGGAGGAGGGGAAGAGGAAGGGGAGGAGGAGGTGGAAGAAAAAGAACAAAAGAGAGACAGAAAGAGAAAGAGAAAGGATTCTTATATACTGTATCCTAGCCAGGCTTGGTGGCACACTCCTATAATCCTACCACTCAGGAGTCGAGGAAGGAGAATTGTGAGTTCCAAGCTAGCCAGTGAGACTGTCTCAACAACACAAAGCACAAAAAAAAAAAAAAAAAAAGAAAAGAAAAGAAAAGAAAAAGAAAAAAGAAACAGTTCTTAAATATTCTGGATGGAACTACTTTGTCTACTATATCTAATAAAAGTAAAGTTTTTGTATATATTTTCTCCTAGTTGTGACTTTTTTTTTCTTTTAGCAAAGTTTCAATAACTTCGCTATGATAATAATAGGAAAAGAAACAGCCACTGCAGAAGGAATGTGTGGCATTAAAATTAGCAAAAGGGGGCCGGGGATGTAGCTCAGTGGCGCAGCGCCGGCCTAGCAAGCGCGAGGTCCAGAGTTTGATTCTCGGTTCCAAAAAAGAAAATAGTAAAAATAAGACCAAAAAAAAAGTTCCTTTGGGGGGAAAAAAAAATTAGCAAAAGGTCGGCCTGTGATTCTTGGATATGAAAACAAAAGTATAAGTAGCATACCTCTAGTCTGAGGACACGGGAGGCTGAGGCAGGAGGGTTGATATGGCTTCAAGGGGAAGCTTCAACTACATAGCGATACCCTGCTTCAAAGAAAAAATAAGGATAAATAGATCAACTGGAGTACATCAAAATTGAAAACTTATGTGCATCAGGAGGCAGATCAAGAGAATGAAAAGGCCATGTATGGGTGCAAATACTTGCAACCATATACCTGGTGTGAGTTTGTATCCAGAATTAAGAACCCTGATAGGTCACTAACAGGAAAACAACCCGATTAAACATAAGCGGAAGACTTGATAACTATTTCTCCAAAGAAGATAACACAAATAGCGAGTGCACATTTGAAAAGATGCTTGACATCACCAACCTTAGGGGAAAGCAAACAGAGGCTCTCACAAGCTTTCACTTCACAACCATTAGGACGGCCAGTATTGAAACCTTGGGTTGGAGATATTGGGATTCTTGTGTGGGGATAGTGGGAAACTAGATGTTCTCAAAAGAATTAAAAACAGAATTGCTGTATAATCCAGCAATCCCGCTTCTGAGTATACTCACGAGAAGACTGAAAGCAGGATCTCAAAGCCATTGTAAAGGGCTGGGGGGGGTGGGGGGTGGCTCAGTGGAATAAGTGCTTCCCTGGCAAGCCCAAGGGCCTGAGTTTCAATCCCTGGTTCCGAAAAAAAAAAAAAAAAAAAAAAAAAAAAAAAAAAAAAAAAAAAAAAAATCTCAAAGCCATGTAAGCACAGCTCATAGCTGACATGTGAAAGCAAGCAAAGCACGCACCACAGATGAGAGGGTGAACAAAATGTGGCACAGGGGAACATTATTAGCCACAGAAGGGGTAGAAAGTCTAGAAGAAAAGGAAGGAGGTGGGTTCTAAGGGAAGAAGATCTGAGGCGAGAATTGAAGCCCACAGGGAGAGTGAAGAGAGAGACGTCCAGAAGCAGCAGGGGGTGGCAGGTGTCACTTTCTCCCTGAGCCCAGACTCACTGCGTAAAAGGGACAGCTCCCACCCGCAGCCCCACAGGGACTACTGCAAGCCCGCAGAGGCCTCCAGGCAGAAAGACTCCAGTGGATAAGAGCAGTGGACACAGAGCAGTGCAGTGGCTGCCGTGCAGTGGCTGCCGAGCTGTCCAGGTTGACATCAGGCTCTCTCCCAGGAGAGGGGGATTGGCCAGCAGATCGCGGCCGGGGCCAGCGGAGGGAGCCCCGCATTCAGAATCGCTGCGGGCTGGCGCCATCTAGTGGTTCCCAGAGTCAGTGAGCCTTCAGGGTTCAAGGCAGCATAAAGTCTGGGAGTAGAGCTCAAGCAGGCTAGGCAAACTGGGTGCCAGCCTCACAGCCAGAAACCAGCCTGAGCTACAGTGGAACTACAGGTGCAGGCTCACTGGGATCACCCACTACCCACAGGACCACCGCAGCTGGCTTGCTGGGATTAACCAGCTGGGATCTGGACTCTGACCACATAGTTTACCAGTAACAGCACAGACGCACCCTAAACTGGACTTTATTTTCTTCCATTGCTTTCTTTTCCTGTTATTTTCTTATTTTTCTTGATTGCTTGCTTTGCTTTTATGAGTCTGAATACAATTTCTCATTTTTTGTTGTTGTCCTGTTCTGTTGTTGCTATCTCTTCCTTCTCTCTTTCCCTCCTGTCTTCTTCACCAGTTTTCCCAAAGTTTGCACAATCTTCCTCCAGCCTTGCTTCTAATCCCTTCCTTTTCTTCTAGTTCTCTAATTTTTTTTACCCTAACTCCTTTTAAATTTTCTCCCCTGAGGGTAAAATCACCACACCAATGGCTTATTTACTGTATACCATTTTTTGTTTATTTTAGATTTTGTTCTATAACAAGGAATGTAGTTCATACAGTTAAAGGCAAATTTATAGCTGCCACAGTCTGTCATTTCCTAGGCTGTGCGTGATGGTGTTGTTATTTCTGATTGTACTACTTTAGTCAAAGTGACAGAATTGTTCTAATGAATCATTCTTCCTGCTATACCAAGACTGAAGGTCATAAAGAGTACTTTATGGCCAAGAATACTGTGTACGCCAGTGCCAGAGAACCAGAGCCTGGGCCAAGGGTGACAACTTCTCATCTCCAATAAATTGAAGAGGTGGGATCTTGCAACAAACTCAAAATTCAAAAGCCTGAAAGACAGCTCTGAGAGGCATTCATTCCCTGAGGTTTCTAACTGCTAACAATACAGCTCCTCGCCATAAGCAATTTGTGAGGCTCAACCTAGGAATTAAACAAAGAAAAACGAGAAGACATTTTAAAAAGATGCACCCCCCACTTCCGGCTCACCAAAGGCAAGCTGGAGGGGCAATGAAGCAGAGAAGTTGGAAAGCCACCCACCTGGACTTACAGTATAAGTAACACGGGGATGAATGAGGCTCTAGAAAAAAATCAAATCAGAAATAATGTCTCAGGTAACTACAGAGATGGTGACCATGGTTAAAGACATACTTAGTGATTCTGGAGCAGATGCAGGGGAAAAAAAAATAGAGGAGCTTAGTAAAATGATGGAAACCATGAAATTCAACAAAGGAAAGAGTAGCAGGAAATGCCCCCGACCCTGAACACTTTGGTTTCTTAGTAGTCCAGGTCATAATTCCTGTTCCAGTTCTGGTTACTTCTGTCTCCTTGAAAGAGCTGGTCACTGGTGCACAGTTGGTCCTTATGACGCACACTGTATAACCCAATCTCAGCTGACAAGCCACAATGCCTCTGTACTTCTTTTTTGTTTATCCCATACAAGCCCGAGATCACAAGAGATCAAGACCTGATATTCTGCGAATGATCCTGATCAGTGCCCGTTGACATAAATAAATCTACCTCCAAATCGCAGGTACTCCAAATTTTGTGTTTCTGCTTGCAGCTGCATCTGGTGCATTGGGCAGGGAAGACTGACCATGCTGACATCTTTGTTCACCACTTGTGACCCTTGCAGATGAAGTAAGAACCTCTCCAGATTCCAGCACGAAGGTGCACCCATAAAATCTCCTTCCTTCCTTCCTTCCTTCTTTCCTTCTTTTTTTTTTTTTTCTGTATTTTTAGGGAAGGGTTTACAGGGTGTTTAGGGTCTCACTACTAGATAAGAATCGTAGTGATCCACCTGTTTACAGCCTCCAAAGAGTTGGGATTACAGGCATGTGCCAACATACCCAGTCTCATTTGCCATCTCAGTGTGCCCCAGGGGCGGGGCTGGCACAGCAGGCTCAGGGATGGAACTCCTGGCCCCTGGGCCTGCTTGCAGGTGCTTTAATCTGCTGAACTATTTGGCTGGCCCATAGGATTTCTAGAGTCCCATTGCAAGTCTGGAGGAAGATTCCTGGCTCCTCTGCTTGAGTGCCTCCCATCAGAATCCAAAGGAAGAATGTGATCTGTCTGTCTGTCTGTTTCTGGTAAGACTCCGGGGAACCCCAGTTAGTCTATCAGTCCTGCTCAGTTTGAGCAGAAGAGCTTGATCTACTCTTGTTAGTGAAGGCCACCCTCAAAGGACAGGGGTTGGAATGTTTAACCTCTGAGTGCCTGCCAAATGATTGTGTGAGTGGAACACACACACACAATGAACACTAGGCTGCTCCATCTGTACACCAAGACTGGAAAGCATGGGTCTTGGTGGCTGACTAGGCCCTCACCTATAGTTTTCTTTCTTTTTTTTTTTTTAACCAAGAATCAAACTCAGGACCTTGTGCCTTCCAGGCAGGTGCTATGCCCCTGAACTAATCACTGGCCCCTTCACCTGTGATTTTGTGGCAACTGCCATACGGCATAGTGGAGTCCTCTCACTCTTCTTAGCTAAGTTGTGCCTAAGTCCCTAAGAGGGGTGTGGCCAGATAGATGGGTATCTGAATGCTCTTTCTCCCTCTGAGGGTACACACCTTTGTCTGTTGTGTCATCATTCAAAAGTATACAACAGGGCCAGCGAGATAGCTCAGTGGAGTAAGCACCTGCTTGGCAAGCGCAGGGACCCTGGTTCAATTCCTGGTACTACATGCTGCACCAGCCCTGTCCCTGAGCCAGCCACGGAGTCCAGGAGTGGTGGTGCATGCCAATAACCCTAGCACTGGGGAGGCTGAGACAAGAGGATCACTATGAGTCTGAACTGTGTAGCGAGACCCTGTAACAATACGCCATAGGGAGATAGAATGGGAAGTATTCATTAAAACCCTAACTGCAGGGAAAGAGGCTTTTACAGAGTTAGAAATGAAACCAAACCACTCCCTGCATCTCAAATCAAAGAAAAAGGGAAAGAGGCCCATTATTCCTGAGAATCTCGCCTTGGCACCCTTGTCAGCTGCCGTGGTTGCTGCCAACACCTGTAGCTCCACTCCCCGCTCCTGACTCACTCCTCTACTTCCAGCCAGTTGAACTGGTGCGAGCCAGCCACTGCCTGCACTTGGCCACTGAGGCTTTCCCTGTGGAGCCTTCTGCTTATAGCCTGTCCTGGTCAGATGGTGTCATATAACACCCACCAGAGATGACTGTCAGAAATTCCTTCTAAGATCCACATTTTGATTGAGGAAGAATTGGACTGTCAGCCCTGACGAATGAGCCCTGTTGGGCTAGAATAGATAGGGCAGACCACACTCTACCAAATTTGGCCTCCAAGAGCCTTTGGTCATTGCAAAAGTTGGGGGCAAACCTGTGACTTGCCTGGTAGACAATGGAACAGAGCTCTCTGCCTTCAAAAGTTCTGTCAAAAAGGGTATCACTTGCAAAAGCAACTGGGACCCTTACCCCTCACCCATTCTGCTAGGCACAAACAATAAGCCCCTTTACCTGGGAAAATCCTGAGATAAAAAAGGACCAGCTCAGGGGGACTCAATTGCTATAAGGAGTTAAAATCTCTCCTACCCTCGCTCCTCACTTGTGTCCTCCGCTGTGCAGAAGAAAGTTATCTTAGTCACCAAAACAAACCCGCATAGCCATCTGAGAGGCTATCAGGTTCCGCCCAAGCCAGCAAAGTTTTCTCCTGTTTTGCTGGGGACCCCAAGTCCAACACGCTCCCCCCTGACATTCATCAACCCCCAGTGGCTCAGCCAGCCATGACGCCACCCCTGCCAGTCCTGTCTCCTGCACCGCAGCCTCCTGCCCTACCGTCAGCAATTCCTCCTGACTCTGTTTAATACTGAAGAATGCCACCGTATTTGAGATGGGGCCCAACCCTGGTTAAAGTCAAAAGTCCTCACCACTGTGGTTGACCCCGATGCTTGGGTGAACACAATCCTCGCACGAGTGCATCCAAACCAACTATCATATGGCAGAGGGCCATGAAGCCTTGGCTAAGTGTTGCACTGCTCTCCTAGAAGACCTCAAAGTGGGAGGCAAAAAGCCAATGAACATGTCGAAAGTGGCTGAAGTTACCCACCACCACTGAAAAGAAAATCTGCCAAAGCAGACACTATGAAATTGAGGGACACTTTAGGAAGCCTGAATTCCTGTATGTGCTCAAACCTCCTCAGCCTGTCCTGGGACATGACCAATCTGCCTCACACTTGGGTCCACTGTCTCAGGCTTGACATTGACTCTGACTGTACCTTGGGAGGAAGAATAGTGCCTACATCAGCCTGAAATGTCTGATAAGCATAGCCCTGAGAATTTGACATCTCCAGAAATACGGACAAAAATAGAGCTGGCTGGATAGCTCAGAGGATTAAACTGTCTGCTTAGGCATCACAGTGGCAGGGGTTCGATCCCTGGCCTGTTGTGCCAGCCCTGCCCCCAGGGCACACTGAGATGGTGAATGGACTGGGCATGGTGGCACTTGCCTGTAATCCCAGTGCTTGGGAGGCTGAAAAACAGAAAGGATCCTTACAAGTGCCATCTATGCAGTGAGACTCTTTAGACCCTATACTAAGTACACTAAAAAAAAAAAAAAAATTCTTGGCTGGGGAGATGGCTCAGTAGAATATAAGCACTTCCCTGGCAAGCACAAGGGCCTGAAATATGGACAAAGGACTCACCCCCAGGGCTTGATGATCGAGCAGGCACCCCCAGCCCTGCTGAGATACACCCCTCTGCGTGTAAAGGCAGCTCTTGACCTTCCGGCTGCCAGGGCAGCAGTGGCTGTCCTCCACATGTGTTGCTCAGTCCTCTGCCACCACAGCCTGCTCATACACCTGCCTGGACCTAAAAACTGCCTTCTTCTGCCTTTGGTTTGCTCCTGTCAGTCTTTGCCTTTAGATGTAAAGATCCCAGTTCTGGGCTCAAAAGCTAATTGACCTGGATCAGCCTCTTAGAGGTTCAAAACTTCTTCCTCTTTGTAAAAGAGCTTCTGATTAATGACACTCAAGGTGCTTGCTAAAAGACACAAAAGCTCTGCTACAATATCTGGCAGAAACTGGTTACAAGGAAGAAGAAAACCCACACATTTCTTTCTTTCTTTTTTTTCTTTTAATGTGTTTAGTAAGGGTCTACAGGGTCTCTACACAGATCAGACTTGTGATCCTCCTGATTTTCAGCCTCCCAAGCACTGGGATTGCAGGTGTGTGTCACCACGCCCAGTCTCACTGGTCTCAGTACGTGCCCTAGGGGCGGGGCTGGGCTGGCGTGGCAGGCTGGGGATCAAATCCTGAGGACTGTGTCTACCTAACCGGGTACTTTGAGCCGCTGAACTATTTGGCCGGCCCTAAAACCACACATTTCTTAGGGTTGCCGGCTTCTATATGCTAACTCAGACTGAGTGCTCCTGAGAGGACCCAGTGGCCTCTAAGGGCTGCCTCCCCACTTTGCCTCTCTGTGCTCTAATAGCCACCATCTTTCTGCTCAACAAAGCTGACAAACACACATTAGACTGAGACCTAACTGTCCAAGTGTCACATGCTGTACTGGGATGAACTGTGAGGACAGCCTGCTTATGCACGGAAGTAGTTCTACTAGGACAGGCTGGCTATGCCGTGGTCACCTTGGACAAAGTGACTTTGGCCAACGTTCTCCTGCCGCTGCTTCCGCTGCACTGTGGAAGCCTGCACCGCGGACGGAGCAGACCTGCCCCCACTGTGTGCTCTGCAAGCTCAGGCCGCTGCGCTGGCACCCGTACCCCTCAGCAGCCTGGCTTCAGCATGGGTGTCACCAGCGCCAACCTCCCATTCTGCCTATACTGAGAGGATAATAAAGGTACATGGGCTCCTGCTGCAAAAAAATCATCCCTAGATCTGGCCTGCATTTGTGGCACAGGCAACTCAAAAGCTAGATTAAATAAAAATTACATACAGTTTGTAAGAAGTGAAAAGAGCGGCCATATCTATAGACATTCTTGAACATACATATGACCTAGGTACATATTAACTATTTCTACAAGTTTCAGAAATCCAGGATTAGATCCACTGGAGAATTTACCTGGACAACTCCTCCAAGGTCGCTCTCAAAGAGACAAAGCACTCAAAGCCCTGCTCTGGTCACTCTAGATACTGTCCAGCCCACCCATGGCTGAAACCTGAGGACATTGTTCACAGGATTGTTCCGTCTGTGTTTCTATTGATTTTTGTGTCTTCCCAGGCTGCTTACCCCAGACCTCGCTTCCCTGCCCCCTGCTAGCTCTGTGTGTGTGTGTGTGTGTATGTGTGTGTGTGTGTGTGTCTTTGTGTCTGTGTTTTGCCTTAAACTCTATGGATGGCTGCCCCAAGATAATAGAGCAATCAAACACTTGACAGAGATTTGATGAGTGTCCAAGGCACAATGGATACTCTCCCAGATCAGATAAACTCCCTCATGGTCTTGCCAGAGTAATGTAATTATGACTATTGTTTCTAGTTGGGCCTTGTCTCAGAAGATCACAAGTAATATGCTCAGAAAAGTTTTGCCAGGGAAATTAAAAAAGGGGAGAAACGTAGCAGAATGTGTGTACACACACCCCTATCAATAAACTTCAGGGGTTTTTTGTTGTTTGTTTAGTTTAGTTTAGTTTTTAGTCTTTTCTGAGGCAGGGTTTCACTATGCAATTCAAGCTGGCCTTATACTCAAAGTGATCCTTCTGACTCAGCCTCCCAAGTGCTGGGATTACAGATGTGTGCCACCATACCCAGCTCTATTACATCAGTTTGTTAACTGCCCAGGTAATAGTTCTTGTTCTAGTTCTCATTGCTTCTCTCATAGAAATGACTGGAACTGTGGTGCATGCTTCATCACTGCAATTTACGCTGTATAAACCAATCCACAATTGACAAGTCATTCTGCCTCTGTACTTTCTGCTTGCTTACCCAGTATAAATGCTAGAGCAGCACAGATGGGGGCCTGCTACTCTGGGAATGATCCCAGTCGAGATAAACACATCTGCCTCCAAATCCTGAGTGTTGTTTTGGTGTTTTTGCTTGCTACTGCAGACAAAATGGAATCCATGAACTAGATTCAAACAGATATCAGGCGATTACAAATTCCACTGAAAGTACACACAGCAGAACGACACAACTGGAGAAGTGAATGTCAGATCTAGAGGACAGGATTGCAGTTAGTGATCAGGAAGAGAAGGATTTCTTAAAAGTATCAAAAAGCCAGGAGAAATCAACCTAACAGTTGCTAGATGATACAAAGAAGAATAACATAAATTGACTGGAGTCGATGAAAAAGTGGAAAATAGCACACATGACATAAAAGGCTCGTTCACAGAAGTCATGGCAGAAAACTACACAAGCAGGGAAAAAGAATTTGACATACAGATAAGTGAGGCATACAGAACTCCAGTTAGCAATGTGAGGCTGAGACAGGAAGATCACAAGTTTCAGCTGGACCCAGGTAACTTAGTGACTCAGGAAGACCTTATTAAAAGAAAAAAAAAAAAAAAAAAGGAGGCTTGTGTAGCTCAGGGTGAAGGTTCCAGGTTAAATCCTCACCACTGTAAAACAACAACAAATAAAAAATAGAAATGAAAGGAAAGTGATATATACAACAACATAGAGGATCCTTGAAAACACTATGTGGAGTAGAATAAATCAGTTATGAAAGGACAACTAGTGTATGGCTCCACTTACAGGAGATACTTAGAGTAACCAGATTCATAGACACAGAAGACACAGAAGGTAGAAGTTCTACGTGCTCAGGCATTTTAGTGAAAGCAGGACTGGAGCTGGGTGTGGTGGTGCACATCTGTAATCCCACCACTTGGGAGGCTGAGGCAGGATAATTGCTGTGAGTTCAAGACCAACCTGTGGTACAGGAAACTCCATCTCCAAAAAAACAAAAAACAAAAGAAACCCAAAAAGACCTGGTGATGCAGGTGACACGCCACTTCCTGGATTCAGTTCTGAATGCCACAAGAAATCAAAACAAAAAGACCATGCAATCAATGTAAAAATTATTAATATATTAATGAAAGAGCTTACTTTTTTCTATGTACAGTTCTTTGAGGTTGCTCAAGTACAGCCATGTGTCCTTAGAGCCCATCTCCACTCTACTCAGCCAGGATCAAGCATTCAAGCAGAAGCTCCAGGGCTGGGGAGATGGCTCAGTGGAATAAACACTTCCCTGGCAAACGCAAGGGCCTGAGTTCAATCCCTGGTTTCATTAAAAAAAAAAAAAATTAACAAGCAGAAGCCCCACATGTTTAACGGATGCTGAGTTGTATAGCACAGCTGGAGACAATGCCTGGCATTCCACCAAAAAAACTAGATGATGTTTTTGCTTTTTTGGAAGCCTTTACACATTTTTCTTGACAATTCTTTAACTGAAAAAATTATAAGTTAGATTTGGTGGCATAATCTCAGGATCTGGAAAGCTGAGGCAGGAAGATTGCAAGTCAAGCTGAATCTGGAATATTTAACAATTTATTTTATTTTTTATTTTATTTTATTTTATTTTTTTTTTTTTTTTTGTCTTTTTGAGACAGGGTCTCACTATGCAGTTCAGGCTGCCTTAAGCTCACTTTGTAGCTCAGGCTGGTCTCGAACTCACAACAATCCTCCTGCCTCAGCCTCCCGAGTGCTGGGATTACAGGCCTGCACCACCACGCCCGGCTAATTTAGCAATTTAGCTAAAAAAAAAAACAAAAAAAAAAAAAAAACCTCATGTAATCCAGGTTCATTATATAAATACCAAGTACATTACAGGTAACCAAAGAGGAATAAATAATAACATGTGCTTCTGTCCAGAGATTATCACAGCTACTGATGTCCCTTCTGCCTTGGATTGAACTCAGGCCCTTGCGCTTGCCAGGGAAGCACTTATTCCACTGAGCCATCTCCCCAGCCCTTGTTATAGATATTTTAAATACAAACATTTATATATATATGAAGTACAGATATATAGTAAATGTGATTTATGACAAGTTCCATTCTTTGAGAACATTCGTAAGCTGGATTTATCCCACCTGTGAACCTTACACAGTATACCTGTGAAAGTTTGCAACTCTGATGTTCGTAAATCAAAGAGTTAATGTTTATGCAACATTATGATAGATTACAAGTTTGTATGCTTTGTTAGTGCATAAACTCTGAAAGTTGAACACAGTAGTGCAGGTGGGAGGATGGCTGTGAGCTGGAAGCCAGAGTAGGCTACATAGTGAGTTCAAGAACAGCCAACAACAACAAAAAAAAAAAAAAAAAGAAAGAAAGAAAGAAGAAAAAAAGGAAGGAAAATTAAAAAAAAAAAAGTTTGAGCCCAGCCTGGACAATTCAGTGAGATCCTGTCTCAAAATAAAAAAAGGGCAGAGGAATAAGTCAGTGTGAAGGCCCTGGGTTCAATCCCTAATCCTGTTAATGTATATTGAAATCATATATATATATATATATATTTTTTTTTTTGTTTTTGTTTTTGTTTTTGTTTTGTTTTGGTGGAGCTGGGGAATTGAAGTCAGGCCCTTGCGCTTGCCAGGGAAGCGCTTATTCCACTGAGCCGTCTCCCAGCCCTTGATATATTTTTATTTAATAATTTTTAAACTTTTAGAATAATTTCACTATTGCAAAGATAATATAGGGGATGTATACCCACTATGCAGTCCTCACCATTATTAACATTTTACCTTACTTGCCATAGTGCCATAATTAATAAGCTGATATTGAGACATTGCCTTAAATATTTTATTTAGAGTTTCTTATTTTCCCCAGCATTCTTTTCTGTTTCTGGGTCATATCCAGCATGAGCACATTACCCAAAGTTATCATGTGTCTTTAGGCTGTCCCTGACTGAGGGTTTCTCAGATTCCCCTTGTATTTGATGACCTTGATCATTTTGAGGAGTATTGATCACATTTTTTGTAGAACACTTCTCATAGGTTTGTCTGGTACCTTTCTCTTTTTTTTTTTTTTTTT
>PVKA01026182.1:0-32037 GCA_004027165.1 Ctenomys sociabilis
AGACAGGGTCTCACTATGCAGTTCAGGCTGTCCTTAAGCTCACTTTGTAGCTCAGGCTGGTCTCGAACTCACAACCATCCTCCTGCCTCAGCCTCCCGAGTGCTGGGATTACAGGCGTGCGCCACCACGCCCAGCTGCAAAGAGATTAATTTTTTTTTTTTTTTGGTTGAACTGGGGATTGAACTCAGGCCCTTGCACTTGCCAGGCAAGCGCTTATTCTACTGAGCTATCTCCCCAGCCCTCCCACAGCATATATTTTATGAATGAGCATGAGCAAAAATTGATAGAACACAAAGGTGAGTGAATGAGTGATGTTTCAATGCCAAGAGAACTTTGGAGAAATTGAAAGTATTTGATTTATTCTTTTGGTTTATTACATCAGGAAATATGATATTAACATGTGAGTCTGATTTATTTTACTTATGAGAATGGAGATTAAATCTTTTCCTTTCCTCTGAAGTATAAGATATATTTTCTGATGTGATATATCAATGGGTATATTTAGGAGTACAAGGATTGGATTCCTATTTACCCAACAGTGCAAGTATTATTTTATAATTTTCATGTAGATCTACCTAAGCATTCTATTTTCCTTGGAGGATAATTAGCATCTGTGATCTTAACGTCATTTTCTAAATGTTTTGCTCATATATAAAAAATGAAAATAATTTTGTTGTATTTGCTTGTATCCTTTGGTCTTTCTGAACCCACTTAATGCAGGACATGTTGGTAGGCTTCTTTGTATATTTTGCATACACGATCATGCCATTTGCAAGTGACGCCAGCATAAATATCTTTTCCCAACCTGATTGCTTTTTCTTTCTTTCCTCATCTTTTTTCTAATTAAAAATCTGAGCACTATTTTCATGGAGTTGTGAGAGCAGACTTCCTCATTATTCCTGATGCTGGGGGAAAGCTTCATAATTCAGTATGATGGTAGCTGTAGGGATGTTTTGGTTTTTTAGATGTGCTTTATCAAGCTGATGTAATTTCCCCATGTTCCCAGTTCGCTGAGAGTTTTTTCTCTATCATGCATGACCATTGAATTGTCAAGTGCTTTTTGCATTGCTCTGAGCAGGTCATTTTTCTCTTTTAGATTGTGGATTGCATTAGTTGGTTTTTGAATATTAAATCAGCCTTCTTGTACATTTTGTATATTATTTTTATTCATATTTTATTTGATTTGCTAATAACTTAGGTTGATGAGATATTATGGCCTATAGTTTTCCTTACTATGTATTGTACTGAATTTTGGTAGGAAGGCAACACTTGCCTCAAAGACAATTTACTAAGTGTTCCTTGCTGTTTTTTTTTCTGAGAGAGACTGCGTGAAACTGGTATTCATTCTTTAAAGGTTTGGTCACATTCTCCAGTGAAATAAATCTCTGAGTCCAGCGATTTGGGAACATATTAATTACCAATTCTAGCTCTTTTTAGTTATTGGGATATTCAGCTTGTTGATTTATTCTTGGCTGGTTTGATAAATTTTTGGCATGGTAGTCATCTACGTTTTAATTCTTCTAGTGTCAGAATATTTGGAGATACATGACAAAGACAAATTAATATGCTGGATAGAGCTCAAATGCTAATAATCCAACCTCAAAATAAAGAGAAAACTGTGCACCATCTAGGTGAGCTTAAACTACTCCAAAGGGTCTGAGGAAATAAAAGGGGAAGGAAGGAAAGAATCAATAAGGACAGCATCAGGAGTCACTTTGCTTTGAAGTTGAGGAAACTATAAACCATAGACTATGGAAACGTAAACAAACTGGATGAGAACTAAATCAAATTTTCTCCATATAGCTAAAATTGAACTTAACCACTGAATTTGATTTGGTTCTTGACCAACTTGGTTTGCAACCAGAAGCATGGAATCATATTTGTAGACCTATGTACTACTGTACATGCATTTGATAGACTGCCTGTGATTTTAAGAGAGGCTCCCACAAGGTAGGAAATGTACTCAGATGCCTTTTTCAAAGCAGGCCAAAAGCTGGTGGTCGGTGCAACACTGTTCACTTGTGCTACTGGTCAGAGAAGTCCAGAGGAATCCCAGTTGAGAGTCACTGTTATCAATTGTTGATTCAGGTAAAACAGAGTTTTAAATGATTGCTAATATAGTTAGCAATTTTGGTATATGGGTAGATTTGTAGTGGGTGTTTCACTGAAAAAATAAATTGTGGTTTTTATAGACTCCAAGTATTTGTTGCCAGAAATGTCTACAGCATCAAAAGCAAAATGGAAAACAGATAGAAAATCATTCCCATTCAGTGCAATGGGAAAGTGACATGTATTCTGTGTATTGAATGTGCTCCATATCCCATATCAAGTGTCAGATGGCACTTTATTTTATTTTTTTGGTACCAGGAATAGAACTCAGGACCTTGCATTTGCCAGGTGGGCACTGTGCTGCTGAGGCACATCCTCTGCCCCAGATGGCACTTTAGTACCAACCACAGAAGTGTTGCTAATCTTGATGAAACTGAAAAGAAAGTTTCTTGAAGGGAAATTGAATTCCTGATATTTTAGTTTTTGCAACTATTTTTTAAAAATAAGTCACCTGAGTGCTACCAGCTTTCAAATTTCATGATGCATAATAAAAATGGTAAGCCCCTCTCTGATGATGCTTTTATTAAAATGGAAACACATCTCTTTTCATGGTGTCCCCCCAAAAGAATAAAATTATGCAATGCATCTCTGAGATGCCACTTAATGGAAATACTGTTAAAGACTGAGTCCTATGCATGGCAAATGATGCTTGTAAGTCAGCTCACTTCTGACTGTCAAAAGGCAGGCTCTTACTTCATGTGCTTGGACGAAAGCACAGACATAAATTATCATACAAGGGGAGCAATGATTTTGTGTTATGCTATTGGTGACATTTTGAGAAAGGGCCAGTGAATCTGGTGCCTGTGCCTGGGAAAACACAGGGAATAGATATCTATAATGCTGTGATAGGGGCTCTTATGTCATAAGAAGCAGTTTCAATTACTAACAAGGAGGAACCTTGCACAGTGAGAACAACAGCTGGTTTAATACAGTTTCCTGATAAAGAAGCAAAGAAAGCATTCAGTTTCACTGTGCTATATATCAAGAAGTTTTTGTGCCAGGGAAAAGAGCAAAATATTAGATGACAGCCTCATAGATGTCACAAAATGTTGAGTTATATCATGACTTGTGCTCTTAAATTTCAGCAGCTCCTAGCACTTCTCCATGAGATTCAGGAACAGTATAATTCTTTATGTGCAGTGTTGTTTGGTGGATGAACAGAAATTGAGTCCTGGAGAGATTTGTAGCCTCCTTGGAGGAAATTAGGCTGTTTTGGAATATAAAAGAGCAGAGATATCTACTGCTCACTGATACAGCCTGGCTTAACTACCTCGTTTTTTTTTTTTTTTTTTGGTGCACATGTATTTTAAACCAATTTTACACTACACTTAAATGTGTTGGACAGAAAGCTATAATACATAAGGATAAGAGCAAAAAAAGATAATCTGTGATATATAAAGATAAAGAAAGCTTCAGGTTTTTGAAAGAGACTTTTAAAATGGGCAGCTGCAATATTTTCCAAATCTAAAAATGCATTTAGATTATTCTGCAACATCTTGAGGCAATCCCACAAGCCAATAGAAATGGCCAAGAGATTTTCTAACATTGAGGCAACTAAAAAAAGAACTTTAAGAACAGATTTTTATAGTTCCATAACATGGAGGCAATTCTTTGTTTTCTTCTTCAGATAAAGCCACATTTGAAGAACTTGATCTTTCTCGCTTGCCCTTGTTAGACTTTGGGAATATGGAAAGGGAGTTCTGCAAATTGAAGAAAGTGCTATCCAGGAAAATAAGTGTGCAAAACTTGAGAAGATAGTGGATCCCAAAGGAAAATGCAGAGGGTAGTGCTGAAAGGGTAAACCTTAAAATGTGGAATTCTCTGCCAAAAGTTTTAAGTCAATGAAAGAACTTGGAATTGTTTTTCTTCCTTTGTGAGTAGCTGTTTTCAGCTTTGAGTTATATTAAATCTGATATAAGACAGTGATTTGATCTGAGATGACCTGAATGCTGCATATATTGTCCTCGAACTAAGTATGAACCAAGGATTGACAACTTATCAGCATAAATATGACAGTAAAGATCACCTTAACTGTACAAAAGCACATCCAATGCAAACTTTTACCTTTCAGTAAAAAGCTACTTTTTTTCTGGGACAGAGGGCCTGAGAGAGGAGTGCAAATTTGTACTCTGGGCTTCCTTCATTGTCTTGAGGACAGCAGGGCCTGCAAGAAGTATGAAAGGACACTGCGCACACACGTCTTTGGAGGTCAGAGTAATTAGAAAGATCAGCAGTGTGGAAGCTTCCGAAGCAGTAGCTAGTGAGGAACCAGCAGGTCAACTCTGCAGGACTCCCCCAGCAGAACGGTCCCAGGTTCCACATCCAGTTTCAAGATCAGCTCCATATGCAGAAGGTTTTTGGGTTTAAATATAGTCACTATCATCACAGAACTGTAAACACCAGAGGTGTTTGATTACTTTCATTTTCCCTTGTTTGTCTAATTGATATCGCTTTCCTGTCTGGTTGGATATCATCTTGTTTCATTCTATATTCTGTAGTTATTTTTGCATTTGTCTTACTTTTTCCTTTCCTCTCATTCTCTTCTCCTTTCTTTCTTTCTTTCTTTCTTTCTTTCTTTCTTTCTTTCTTTCTTTCTTTCTTTCTTTCTTTCTTTCTTCCTTCCTTCCTTCCTTCCTTCCTTCCTTCCTTCTCTTTCTTTCTTTATTTCTTCCTTCCTTCCTTCCTTCTTTGCTTTTATGTTCTCTTTCTCTTTCTTGCTTCTTTTTCAACATTTAGGTTTCTTACCTTTTATATTAATTCTCTTCTATAGACCCTCTTCCGGTCTTCCTCAACAACTTCTTGAATGTAAACTTTCAAGTGAGTAAACACTATCTCTACACTTTCTGACTTCTCTTTCATATTCTCTTCCATTTTTTTCTTCCTGTGGATTCCAGTTTTCCAAAACCTGGGTGACCACCTTTAATCTCTGGCTCCACTACATATTTGACCTTACTTAACACTTTAGCCTATCTTCTACCAATCTTACACTCCCTCTAAACCAAAGAAGGGTGAAATCATCCAACTAAGAGGAAAAAAATCGCTGCATAAAAGTCCATATATATGTATGACTTTGTTATAGAATTTTAGAGTTTGCTCCTGTGGTAAGAAATAACAGGTTAATGATTACCATATTGATAAGTATTTAAACTGTACTTGTAATGATTGATATTAGTAACTGTAATAACTTAGCCTTGATATTATACATGTTATAAAGAGGTTTTCTCCATTGTATGAAAACACTGCAATTGTATCAGGTCATAATAATATCCATATCCCAGTACCAAAGGATTAAGTGTTGAGCCAAATAGTAATCTGGCATCCTTCACAAATTAGGAAGGTAGGATCTTGGAGTAGCTTAAAGAAACCACCTACATCTAGAAGACAACCCTAACGAGCAGCCAATCAATAAGGAAAACTCAATACTAGCAAAGAAGATATATAAGAAACCAGCAAGCATGAACATAGAAAACAAAATAAAAAATTGAAAATTACAAATGCAATTACAATTACAAAATGCAACCCAAACCCTCAGCCCACCCAGGACAAACCCTGAACTCAAGGAGACAGATGAAATTGTAAGTGAAACAGTACAATTTTCTGAAATGATAGCAGCAGAAGTGAAAAAACAAATAGAAAGGTTTAGGGAGAAAATAATCTCTAAGGGACAGAAAGAAATGATAGTTAAAAATCAAAGATACTAGTGAAGACACCAATAAAAGAACAGATAAGCTTAGAAAAAGGACAGAGGCAAAAACATGGTCAGCATAGGAAAGAAATGAACCCCATTAAACATGTCTAAATGTAATTTCAACAGATTAAAACCTCCATAGCAAATATATACAAAAGGTTAAAAAAAAGAGAGGGTAGGATTTCAGATCCTGAAGAAAGAATTACAGCCAGTATTGGTAAAGAGAAAAGTATCTTAAAAATAGCAAGATCTTTGATGTAATTCAGGTATAAAAAAATAAGATATGCAAACAGCTATACCCTCTTTCTTTACTGATAAGAGTCATATGCTATAATAATGTCTGTAAGTATAATATCATGTATGCACCTTCTATGATACCAAAACATTATGAAAACAGTTTGCAATGTATTAATTTATCAAATCCGTCTTGTAAAGGTATCTTAAAACTATCTCATTGATATTTGTACTTCAATAAAACAAAAATTAAAAATAAATAAATAAATAAATAAAAGAAAAAAAAATAGCAAGAGACCATGAAAAATCAATTAATAAGTCATATAAAGTAAAGCAAATAAGAATACTATAAGGGTGATTGGGGTCATTAAGAAGGTTGCAGACAGCACAAATAGCATAAAATCCTTTCCAGAAATAATTGTAGAAAATGGCCCAAACACAAATAAGAAATTTGACATACAAATAAACGAAGCACATAGAATTCCAAACAGTAATGACCAAAATAAAGCTACACCAATACATGTTAAAATCAAGACTGCAGAATTTCAGCAAAAGAACAGTACATTAAAAGCTGTTAGAGAAAAGAATCAGATCATCTATAAAGGAGAACCCATCAGAATTATGGCAGACTTCTCAACAAAAACAAGACAAGAAGAATATTTCAAGTCCTGAAAGAAAACAATTTCCAACCCAGATTGATGTACCCTTCAAAACTATCTTTCAAAATTAATGGAGAAATAAAATACTTCCACTACAAAGAAAAGCAAAAGAGATTTATGAACATCAAATCTATGCTACAAAGAGCACTGAAGATAGTCCAGAGAGAGATAAAAATACCCACAATTTGAAGAACAACAAAGAAAGAAATCTACCAGATAAGGCAAGTAATGAAATAGAGGGAAAATGTAAGGAACCAACAACAAAAATTAACATAATAAAATTATACTCATCAATGCAAATGACCTAAATTTACAGATCAAAAGAAGAAACAAGGCGCAACAATATTTTATGTACAAGAAATATTTTTTCAGTACCCGGTATTGAACTCAGGATCCTGCACTTGCCAGCCACGTGTTTATTCTACTGAGCTATGTCAGCCCAAGAAACACATTTAAAGTAAAAAAGAAATCTATAGACTGAAAATCAAAGGGATGGAAAGCAACATTCAGTACAATAGGAACCAGAAAAAAACAAACAAACAAAAGAAAATAAACAATGTCTGTTTGCAAACAATGTCAATTTTAACCCAAGTATGGTGAAAAGGGATAAAGAAGCTCACTACTTACTCATTAGGGGAAAACTTAAAAAGGAAGAGATAATAACTATAAATATATATGCTTCAAATAAAAACATTCAACAATATAATTGTTACTATATATGAAAAATAGAATAAACAGTAACACCATTATAATGAGAGAATTAAATTACCTCAAAGATAGATCAATTAAACAAGAAAATCAGGAAAGAAGTAATACTATGGAACCAAACCTGTGAACGATCGAGTTAGTAGATGGTTTCAGACTGTTCTACCCAACATCATCAGAATACATGCTTTTCTCAGCTGCACAGTGATCATTCTCTAAAATATGCTAGTCCACAGAGCATGCTTCAAGAAATGCAAACAAAGTGAAATTATCCCATGCATATTTCTGCCTTAGTGCAATGAAATTAGAAATTAATGGCAAAAGAAACCACAAAACCTCCACAAATATATGCAAATTAAATTAAATTATACCTAAACAACTAGTGGACCACAGATTAAGGAAAGAAATAAAGGAGAATATATGTTTATATATGTGTGTGTGTGTGTGTGTGTGTATGTATGTATATACATACATACATATGAATGAGAATGCAGATACAATAGAACTTATGGGACACAACAAACAGAAATTAATACAATGGAGACAAAAGTATAAAACACTAATGAATGGAAGAGTTGATTTTTTTAAAAAATAAAATTCATAAACCCTTATGTAACCTTATCAAAAAAGGAAAGAAAAGACTTAAATGAGAAATGAGAAGGGGGAAGTCATTATAGGTCCTGTGAAAATTCGGAAGATCCACAATACCTACTTTGAAAATGTTTACTCTTTTAGGATGGAAAACACAGAAGAAATGAACAGATTTGAAATATATATTAGTTACCAAAACTTAATCAAGAAGGTATACAAGTTCAAGATAACCAAATATCAGTCAGTGAAATTGAAAATGTTGCTAAAATTTTACCAAGAAAGAAAAGCTCAAGTACTAATGGATTGACTTTTGAATCGTACAAGAAATTTATAGAATAAATGTAATGAAATTGAAAGGAAAGTAGCAGTCCCTAACTCATTTCTGGAGGCAACGATTACCCTGCTACCAATACCAGAGAAAGACCCAGCCAAAAAAGAGGGCTACAGGCCAATCTCCATAATAAACATAGATGCAAAAATTCTCAGTAAGCCACCAACAGAATTCAACAATATATCAAGAAGTTTTTAAACCATGACCATTTGGGTTTTATTCCATGAATGCAGAGATCATTCAACCTATGGAAATCAGTAAATGTAATACATCACATCAACAGAAAACTTTTTATAAAGAACACTTCTTATCTTGTTCATGATTTCAAAGAGAAGGATTTCAGTTTCTGTTCATTTCGTACGATGTTAACTATTGGTTTGTCATAGATGGTTTTTGTCAAATTGGGGTAAAAGGTATCTATTCCAACTTTCTGTAGGGTTATTTTTTTTTAAATCATGAGAGCTGAACTTTATAAAATGATACATGTATCAAGCTAATCATATGATTTTTGTCTTCGGATCTGTTGATGTGGTGTATTACATTCTTAATACATACATTGAAAAATCCTGGTGTTCTTGGGATGAATGTGTCGAGGTATATATATTTTTTGGATGATTTGCTGCATTCTTACTGAAGAATGGATAAAAACTGGTATTTTTATACAATAGAATTATTCAGCTATAAACAGGATATATTGAAGTCTTTTATAGGTAAATGGATGCAACTAGAGACAATACTCATACCTGAATTATGTCTGCATGCACAAATACCATGTTGCATCCCAAGTGTAAGAAACTGAAAGAATAAATAGGATCTGAAAGGTACAATGGATACAGTAAAAGGGAAAGAAACTGTTCAAAGGGAGAGAACAACTGGGATGAAAGAAATGACAAAAGAAAGAAGCGAAAAACTATCCTATTCATACGAGAGTTAAAGTAACTGTCCTGCTGATTTCTACTGGTCTATTGAAAGGATCAGTTAATGCTTAAAATTTTCACTCATTCCCGTTCATTTTTTATAATTTTTTTAATCAGTGTTACAGGCTTATATCTGGCAATTTGAAGAACTAATGTGATGAAAACAATATGTAATATAACAACCATTGTTGAATTCCCATCATTTTTTGGAGTGAAATTCTACATCATTTCTAAAGTATTTTTTTATTTTTTATAGTCCCTTTAAAGATTAAAAAATAATTTTTTAAAAAATCCAACACTCACTTATGATAGTCTGAAGAATATTGAAATAAATAGAATTATTAAATTAATAATAATTTGGAATGAAATGGAATAAATGGAATTAATAAATTGGAATTATCTGAATCTCATAAAAGCCATCTATGACAAAGCAATAGCCAATATCATACTCATTGGACAAACATTGAAAACCTTCACTCTAAAATCAGAAAAAAGACAAGGATATTTGCTATCATTATCACTTTTCAACATAGTTCTGGAAACATTAGCCAGGGCAAATAGACAAGAGACAGAAACAAAATGAATAAGATAGGAAAAGAGGAAGTTAAATTATCATTATTTGTAGATGACACGATACTTAATACAAAAGACTCCTAGAACTAATGACCAAATTAATTTGTGTGGTTGTATATAAAGTCAGTACTCAAAAATAAATAGCATTCTTCAGTTGATCTCACCCAAAAGGCCAAGAAGAAATCAATAGCACTCTCGTACACAAACAGTAAACTCATTGAGGAGAAATTAGTGAAACCACACCTGTCAAAATAGCATCCAAGAAAGTGAAATACTTAGTAATCAATCAAACAAAGGAAGAAAAGATCTATATGACGAAAATTACAATTCTCTTAGAAAAGAGATCAAAGGGGAGGAACAAACATTGTGAAAATGGCTGTAGTCTCAAAATCATTATATCGATTTAATGTAATACCAATAAAAATACTATTAGAATACCTCACAGAATTAGCAAACACATTCCTAAAATTTATTTGGAACCAGAAGAAATCTAAAATAGCAAAGGCAGTCTTGGGCAACAAAGTCAAGGCAGCAGGCATTACAGTCCTTGAGCTCTACAAAAACTGGCTGTTTACATGTCAAAAATTGAAACTAGAATACATAATTGAAAAAGTCAGACTCCACAAATTTAATGATCCTATCCAAAAATGTCTATTTTTATGGTCATCTCAGATGAATACATATGTTTCAGATGAAGAAATACAAATTAAAAATATATACATGAAAAAAATGTCCAACATCATTGGTCATCTGAAAGATGCAAATTAAAAGAACACTGAGATTCTACCTCATTCCAGAAAGAATGGCTATATTTAAGAAATTGACCAATAACAAATGCTGGAGGGGCTGTGTGGGAAAAGGAACTCTTCTTCACTCTTAGTAGGAGTTTACATTGGGGCAACCATTTTGGAAATCAGTCTGGAAATTCCTTAGAAAACTAGGATTACAGGTCCTATTTAACCAGCTATTCCCCTGCTGAGTATTTTCTCAAAAGAATTATAAACATCACACCCCAGTGATATATGTGCACCCGTATTTACAGCAGCACAATTTGTCACAACAAAACCTTGGAAATGGGCCAATGCCCCTCATCCTAGGAATGGATAAAAAGATGTGGGATTTGTAAACAACAGAATACTACCCAGATATTAAAGAGGATAAACTTGAGTCATTTACAGAGAAATGTACGCAATTTGAAACCATACTCATAAGTGAAATAAATGTCTTGCATGTGTTAACATCATATTTTCTCCCTAGTGTAAGAAACTGAATGAGTAAATAAGACTCTACATGTACAATAGATATTGTGACATGGGAAGAAAATGCTCAACAGGAAAGGAAAACTGGAGTGGGGGAAAGAAGGGGGAGGGAAAAGAAAACACACACACACACACACACACATCTCCACACAAAATAGTTAAGACTGATACATTATTTATTCCTATTAGCTCATTGGAAGAAAAGATATATGCCTATATTATTTTGTCAAATCTTCATGGCTATATCTTGTATTATGAGCAACTACTTTGAAGAAGATAATACACAATGTGCTAACCATTGTCACTCTTCTACAATCTTGTGTTGAAATTTTGTACCATTATTTTTATCATTTTCTTCTTTAGAATAAAAGGGTTGTTTGCATCATTGAAGACTGTCATTGTATTTTTAAGACAAGATATCTTAATGTTTGAGATCATTTCTTTCTTTACCTAGAACCTCAGTGTTCAAGTTCAAAAGTGACAGCGTTGTCACTTTGTGATAAGCAAGTGGGTCTGGGGCTGGTATTTGGCTGCATTCCTAAATGGTTTGGCTGCACTAACCTAGAGCCTTCAGAAAGAAAGAGCCTGCCTGGGATTTGATTTTTAACTCATTGAGAGTTATTTTGTCCTCATCTTAAAAATTGTGAGATTAAAATAATTGCACTACTTCATGCTATTAAATTTGTAAAAGCTTGTCACAATAGTTATAGGAAAAGAATAAAATGTGTTTTGACAAATTCATTTTTTTCTAAATTATTGGATTTATTAGCATATATTGATTGTAGTTTTTTTTCCTGACTTTAGGGACTGCAGATCTGATAGCAGTAGCTCTTTTCCTTTTAATTGCGAGTGATAAATTTCTTTCTTTGTTTCTTTCACTTTGCTTAAAGATTTTCAATTTTTAATAAAGTTTTCAAAGAAGAAAAATTTTCTTTTTACGTTTTTTCTTTAATTTAATTGAGTTTTGATCTTTACTGTTTATATAATGTTGTCATAGTTACTTTTCCTTCCTTGCTGGGACAAATACCTGACACTCAAACTTAGGGAAGGAAAGGTTTATTTAGCTCACAGATACTGGAGGTTTCACAGCTTAAAGCAGCGAGACCTTTTTTGCTTGGGAGAGTCAGTGCCTGTTTTCTTCAAACAGCTCCTCCCTGACTGATGTGGCCTCCATCAGACACCTCCACCCCATGCTACAGAGTGTGGAGGGCCGCCATGTCCGGAATGACCCTCTCCACCCTCCAAGAGAGGCCGCTGGCCTGGGGTGGGAGCAGCAGAGTGCCTACTACCAGTTTTATGGTTGGTGCTTCTCTGGCCGCACCCCGCAAGCCCCTCCCTGGTCCTCTGTCCCTGCCACTCAAGCCACTTGCTGTTGCTCCTCGCTAGAGCCACATCTGCCCATGACTTACATGAGGCTTTGGGGGAACAACTAGACACAAACCATAACAAATATCACTCACTATTTCCTTCCATTTTATTTTGATAAAATTTTTCTAGTATCTTTAAATAGAGATGCTGATGATTTGATACTTTTTTCTAATGCAAACTATGTAGCAACATAAATAAGTGTACAACCACATTCACATAGGTTAAATGGGGCTCTCATTTTCCTTCCACTGCAATTATTATTAGTATTTTCCTTTGAGAGTGTATCTTTGACTCATGCCTATTTTGAAAGTACTGGATTTTATTTCCCAATGCTCAGATAATGTTTTTTCTTGTCCTTCTGAGATTACTTTTGAGTTCATTCTATTATGGTTATAAAATTCGCACTGTAGAATTTCAATTCTCTTAATCTTGTTAGGGTTTGTTTTCTATTCCAAAAATGGGCGTCTGAGATGAATATACACCTCACAGATGAAGAAACAAAAGTGGCAAGTAAATATATGAAAAAAAATGTTTAGCATCATTGGTCATTCTAGAAATGCAAATTAAAATAGCACTGGGATTCTATCTCACCCCCAAAAGAATGCCTCACATTAAGAAGTCAGCCATTCCAGGTCAATGGCTCTGTGAAATAAGTGCTTCCCTGGCAAGCACAAGTGTCTGAGTTCAATCCCTGGCTCCACAAAAAAAAAAAAAAAAAAAAAAGAAGTCAGCCAATAACAAATGCTGGAGGGGCATTTGACAAAGGAACCCTTCACTGCTGTTGGTAGACATGTAGACTGGTACAACCACTATGGAAATCAACGTGGAGATTCCTCCTAAAGGTAGAATTGGAGGTGCCATTCAACCCAGCTCTTACTGTCCTGGATATTTTTCCAAAAGTTCCAAAAACATAATACCACAGCAATATATGTGCACGCATGTTTATAACAGCAAACAATCCAAACACCCATCAAGTGAGGAATGCATAAAAAAGATGTGGTATTTTTACACAATGGAGCATTACTCAGCTATAAAAAAGATAAATTCTAGGCTTTTATAGGTAAATGGATACAAGTAGACACCATATTCATAAATGAAATAAATCACACCTGCATGTATAAACATCATATTGTTTGCTAGTGTAGGAACCTGAAAAAGTAAATAAAATTTGAAAGGTATCATAGATACTGTGAAAGGGAAAGAGTCTGTTGAAAAGAAAGAACAAGTAAGATGAGGAAAAGAACGAAAAGAAAAGAAAGAAAGAAAGAAAGAAGAAAGAAAGAAAGGAGGGAAGAATAAATTTATGTATATATACAGGATAGCTTGGATAACTACACTGCTCATTTCTACTAGTCCACTGAAAGGAGTAGTTAATGCTTAAACTTTTTCTTCTGTTTTTTAATTTCCCATAATTTTAAAATCAATTTTTCACACTTATATTTGGCAATCTGAACAACTAATTTGAAGAAGAAAATATGCAATTTAACAGCCATTGTTGCATTCCTGTTATTTTGATCAGTGAAATTCTGTATGAGTTTAAATGTTTTGACTTTTTTGCTATTTTTGTTCTCTTTAAAAACTAAAAAAACTGAAGAGAGAAAACAAAAACAAAATAACAATAGCAACTATTTCTTAAAATACACTTTTAGTCCCACTCTGTACAACTGATTACACAAATGGTCATTTTATATGCTATTGCATATATACTTGATGTTCTCTTTTTTAAAAGAAAATCTAATTTTTATACTGTTGCAATTTGTGAGCTGTCTACTTAAATATCGAGACCCACAAGTCCATCACTATTTCCTATTTGTATCTATCCAGCACAATTTTGTTTTCTGAAGCAGCAGGAGCACAGCTTTGATGACTGCAGCTCTGTTGCCATTTTGAAGTTTGGCCCTTTTACTTTTGCTTTGGAGGAGGGTTGATACAGGATCTCACTATATAGTTTAAGGGTGGTCTTGTGCTAGCTATACAGTCCAGGTTGGCCTCAAACTCACAGAGATCCACCTGCTTCAGGCTCCCAAACACTGGGATTACAGGTGTGCATCATTGCACTCAGTCTTTACCTTTCTTATACACTTTCAAAATCATGTTGCTGTTTTTTGGTGCATGCCACTTTATGAATTTTCAGACCTTCCCTGGCAGTTTCTGCAAAAATGACAGTGGGTTGTTAAATGAACAGCACTGAACATGTCAATAAATTTATTAAATACTGCCACTTTGTCTTTATTGACCCTAAAGCTCAAGAACTCAAAAATTTTCCATTTGTTTGGGTTTTGTTAAATTTCATCACATATAATTTGCTTTTTCTTGGTTGAACTTATTCATCAACATTTTATTCTTTTGTGTTATAAATGTAACTGCTTTTCTAATTTCAGTTTTAGATTGTTTATTGATAGCTTGTAGAAATAAATTAATTTTTGGATGTTAAACTAGTTTGGAGTAACTAATTTACAAACTCTAGTAGATATGTATGTGTGTACTAATTTGAAGTTTCTACATTAAAAATCATGCCAGAAACAAGTATACACAGTTTGATAGTTTGCATTCTAATCTGATCTTTTTCATTCTTTTTTCCTTGCCTATTTTCCCTGAGAAATACTTCCAGAACAATCTGAATAGAAATGATAAGAGATGGACACCCTGTATTTTCTCTTGATTTTAGGGACAAAGCTTTCAGGTTTTTATCAAGTATGATATTAGCCGAATATTTTTTCATAGTTGTACTTCAATGTATTGAGGAAGTTGTATTCTATCATTGATTTCTTGCTCTTTTTTTTTTTTTTTTGTATTTTTAGGGAAGAGTCTACAGGATGTTCAGGGTCTCACTACTAGATCAGACTCATAGTGATCCACCTGTTTACGCCTCCCAAGCACTCAGATTACAGGCATGCAGCACCACTCCCAGTCTCAGTCGCTTTCTCAGCTTACCCCAGGGGTGGGGTCAGCATGGCAGGCCCGGGGATTGACCCCCCCAGCCCCTGTGTTTGCTTGCAGGCATTTTAATCCACTGAGCTATTTGCCAGGCCTTGGTTTCTTGCAATTTTTAATTGTGGAAGTGAGTTGCATTTCTTAAATTTTTTTGTGCTTTATAAAGCAATTTTCAGATGCTTTATACATTGAGATTATCTTATGGTTTTGTCCTTTGTTCTAACAATATGGCATATCACATGGATGGATTTAGATATATTGAAACAATGTTATGTTACTAGCATGAACCACATTTTGTCAGAATGCATGATTCTTTTTGAGAGAGGAGTACTGGAAATTGAACTTAGGACCTTGTCCTTGCCAGGCAGGTGTTGTCCCACTGAGTCCCACTGAGGTATATTTCTACTCTCTGTATGATATATATATAATTTATATATTATATATTGTTTTTACTTGTTAGTATGTTCTTGAAAGTTTTTGCATTTATAGTCTCATAAGATGCTGGATCATATTTCATTTTTATGTGCTAATTGTGGCCCTAGTGTCAGGTGAATACTGGCTTTGCAGAATGAGTTAGGAGACATTTTTCCTTTTGTTTTTGAAAGTATGATGCACTACTGTTTATACTTCTTTTGGCTTGGAAGAATTTATTCATGAGTTCATTTGTTTCTGTTTTTTTCTTAGAAAAACTTGTTTTCTAATCCTATAAATTGTAGGCACAATAAGATTGTTCATTTATTTTTGAATTAGTTTGAGTACCTTATTTTTTCTCGCAGTGCGTTTGGAGGGCCTGGGTTCTATAATTTTGTTAGCATACGACAATGAAACATTCTTTTCTACTGCACTGGTGTTCTACCCTTTACTTCATTTATTTCTATTCTAATCCTTATTTACTTCTATCTTCTGTCTTGAATTTACATTATTTTCTTCCATTGCTTTTACGTGGAAGGTTAGGTCATTAATGTCAGATTTTCTTCTTTTTACTACAGACATTGCAACTCTCTCTTTTCCTTCAATCTCCTCTTCCTTTAGATCCCAAGAGACAGACTTGAGCAAGGTTCCTCTTCACTTCTTGCAGTTTCTGGTGCCTCCAAATGTCCTTGTCTTGCAGATGCAACACTGCAGCTTCCACATAGTCTTTGCATGGCTCCTCCTCTTCTCTATGTGTATCTCTGTAAGGGTACATCTAACTATATTTGGAGAACCCAGGGAAACCCAAGGTAGGGCTAATGATATAACAGATATTTTATTGAGATAAAATCACATTAAAAAGTTTTAGAAATTAGAACACAGACATATCTCTGTAACTCACTGTAATGATAATATAAGCAACAATATTTTGGATGATCAGAAGATCTATTTAAGCAGCTTGCTATGCCAATACTAGGTGTTACAGAATGGTAGATAAAAATCAGAACAAGGGACCTCCCTGTCAATCAACTGGAATGCTGCACCCTGCATACAACGTTATACTATCCATCCTTGTACTCATTGTGTTGGCCAAGCCCTGGTCTTCTGCCTAAGGTGGAAAAGGAATCTCTGCCAGTATCACATGTGATGACGTAACAAAGCCCTGAACCTAGAGCTTCTGAGAAAGCAGTGCAAAAGTGCTCAGTGTTCTCACGTGAGCCCTAGATACAACTACCTGGGGGGTTGGAAAAGAAAGAAAAATCCAGATAAAGCCACCATATAGTGAGGTGGCACGGGAACAGTTACAAGTCCTAGCTGGCCAGGTTCTAATCCTTCATCTACAAATAATCTTAGCTCACAAAATGGTTTATGTAATTTGAATATTTACAGAAAAAGTCTAAGAAGTAATTGGTTTTATAGACCAACTCACTGCAGACATCTTCACTGACTGTGCATCTGCCTGAAGCCTCAGCTGCGGCAGCAGCAGAGAGACTGCTGCTCCAGAGCACGGAGAGATGCAGAAATCACCTGAGCTCCAGCTAGAAAAGTCACTGTGGCCCTTCAGCTGTACCTGTGGTGAGTAGAGCATGCATTCCCATGTGTGTCCATAGCAGACAAGAGCATAATGTTTTAAAATATTTTTACTAGATTCAACTGTGCAATCCATGCAGAATGGTGTGCTGCTTTTCAAAGGAGAGATTTTCCCTCTTGTAGGAATTCTATATTCAAAAATTCCTTTAAATATGCTGACTAAATTATGGTAATGGTTTGGTTTTATCCAATTATTTAGTGAAAATTCAAAACTCCTCGAAAATTAGCCCATCAATCTGGTCAAGACAACGGTAATATCTTCTGGGGAACTCTGCAGCTCCAGGACGGTTGTTAATGCCATTCTAGAAAAACTGATTTTTTGAGTGTCCAGAAGCTTTGTGCAAGCTATCAAAATCAGTCATAATAGATGACATGAAATTTTGTTTGTATACAATTTATAATACATGTGATAAATGTATGAACTTCACTTACCATTTGTTGGTTCCTCAATAGAGTAAAATTTGGCTTCCCTACAATTTGTTTTGGAGAGACCCCTTGTTCAGAGAAAATGGCTAGAAGGGTGAAGGGCAAATGTTAATGAAACCATTACTGCAGCTGACTTTCCATGGTTTGATAGGAATTAAGCTTCATGTCCTCAAAACAGAATTCATTTTCTCTCTTTGCCATGTGCCGGCCTGCTGCGTGGACTGTGCCCACTAAGGAGGCATCAGAGTGCAAGCCGGATGGATACTTATAGCAGACCTGAAGTTCACTCTCAAAGCTTTTGCTGTTTCTTGTATCTTTAATACCACATTTAGTTTTAAAAAGGTGATAGGAGCTACTTTCTAGAGTTAATTACATAAGGAAATGGTGCAGAAAGTACAGAGCATTTTATATACTCCCCACCCTTACCCACACTACAAGCATCTTATATGGGCATGGTATATTGTAAAAGTTGATAAAACAGATTACTAAGGACTAATTTCCTCTAGGGTTAAGAAGCTTTGGAATGATTACAAGCTGAGTACCTAGCGCATGCTGGGCAGGAGAAGGCAGCATGGGATAGGCTTTGGTGGAGTGTGGAGCAAGAGCTCCTGGGATGTGCGAATCTTGGTGCCAGTAAACAGGGGGTGAAGAGCTCAGGTGATCATGTCCCTGGTAACTAGAAGCATAAACAGTACAGTTAAGCACAGTGCCTTCAAGAGAGATGCAGGCACAGCACTAACTGCTGTCCGTCTCTGAGGTGCAGAGCTTCATGACTTAAACACACTGGTTCAGCTTGACCATTTGCAGTCCCATCGGGTGCGCCATTTGTACTCATCCAAGGTAAGGGTGAGCCTGGGGAGGGCAGCCCACAGCCCTCCAAGTTCCAGCACTGGAGAGTAAAGATCATCATCTAAACTCGCACTTGGCTGCTAGATGTGCATATGGAGAGCCACGAGGAATCAGAGCAGCACAGCCCAGCTGCCATCCAGCTCATACTCGTGGGCATGGGCTCCTGGTGAAGCCTTGGTCATCTGCATACTTCCAGAGGAAGTGCAACACATGTGCAGGCACTGTGTGTGATCCAGACACCGCTGAGGCCAGGCCAGACGCAAGGGCTCTGTCCTGGCTGTCATTCAGTCAGTTGTGACACTCTGGGAGCACACATGAAGTCTCCTATGGGAATATATGCCAATGCTTCATCTCTTTCTCACTGTGTCCAGCAAGAAAGGAGGAAGGTGTGTCAAAGCCTGCAACATCCTTCCTGGGTTGGCCCTGGAGAACGGAAACACAGATCAGTGTCTTTTCCTTATTCACACTGCATCTGTAAACTTGGTTCTCCAAGTCGAATTCCTTAGCTAGGAAGAAGTTCTGACTAGTCTTTTCTTTTCTTTTTTGAATTTTAGGACAAGGTCAACAGGGTGTATCGAGATCTCACTGCACAGATCAGACTTGTAGTGATCTTCCTGTTTACTGTCTCAGTCCCCATCTCAGTGCGCTCCGGGCGGGTGGGGTGGGGGGCACGGCAGGCCGGGGAATTGAACTCCAGGCCCCGGAGTCTGCCTAAGCAGGAGTTTTAATCTGCTGAACTATTTGCTCAGTCCTCTGACTAGTCTTTTTAAATGCCCTTCTCTTTATCTTCCTGTTTTTCTCTGTCTGTGGTTTTACTATCATGTATACTTTTTCTTATTTTGCTACTAAAGTTTGTTCTATTTGTCACTTTTTCTTTATTGTGCTATTTTTCTCCTTTAATTGGATTTTACTTCACTCTTTTTTATGTACAGGGTCTACAGGATCTCACTGTACAGACTGGATTTATAGGTGATCCTTCCTGAATTCAGTCTTCCAAGCACTAGCATTACAGGTGCGTGCCACCACCCCATTCTCATTGGCTGTCTCAGAGCACTCCAGGGGCAAGGCCGGCTCGACACACCAGGGGTCAAACCCGGTCCCTGCTTCTGCCTCAGCATGAGATTTAGTCTGCTGTGTATCTGGCTGGCCCTTATTTCACTCTCTTTTGTCTTCTTCACTATTTCCCCAGATTTTACATCTTTCATCTTACTTTTTTTCTTTCTCTCCCACCTTTGGTACCATTTCTGGTCTTAATTTTCTTTTTATTCATATTTATTTTGTTGAGCTTTGCTTTATTGATCTTTAGTGCATTTAATGATATACATACTCTTTTTTATGGTCTTGGTCATTGTGCTTATGGGTTTTTTTTGATTCTTTTTGCTGTTTTGCTTGATCAGGTTTGTTTGCAAGTAGGCATTGCCAGTGCTCTTTGTCTTGCCTCCAAGCAGTCCTGGGGATTGAACCTGACACTAGAAGTGCGTCAGTTGGGTGGGGTGAACCCAAGCAGTTCAGAGAAGTGGCACTTTACCTCGGCCATCATGTAGTGCTGCTCAGATGTTGGCATACACTTCAGCCTAAACGGCAGGTAAACAAAAATCCTCAGACAATGGAATGGCTCCAAATTGGTACACAGAAGGACTGAATTTTCATTTGGCCTTTATTTTCATAGCAACAGCAGAGAAAAGCATCACAATTTTTGTTGACACCCCACTCTTCATGAAAGAACTCAGTGTAGGTTATATCCATATCCTTTTAGATTATATTGTTCTTACCAAATTAAAGAACTATCCACTGTGAGATTTTCAGAAAAAGGGGTCACAATGTATCTCACAGTACATGCTGTGTCAATGCTCAGGATTCACAAAGAAGCCACTGGGAAAATAGTAAACACAACTGGCCTAGAACCAAACTCAGTACTAAAGATAGACTAATGCTCTGAGGCACAATATCAAGAAAACCTCACCTAACCAGGCCTTCATATGAAAGGGTAAGAGAACTCTATACTGAAGATACATAAACCTCAACATAGAAATACAATAAATATGAAAAAGGACTATGACATCTCCTAAAGTTAACACTTCCTTGGTAAATGATTCCAATTATACTTAAGTGAAAAAAAATATTAAAGTATTTGAAGAAATTATAGAAGAAAATCAGGATAAGAAAAACAATCCAAAGAAGTATCAAATCTTGAAAAAAACAATAAAAATCTTGAAAGTGAAAAACTCAGTAAGACAAAAGCTCAGTGAAAGCCTCACCAATAGTCTAGATTAAGTGGAAAATAGAATTTTTGTGCCAGAAGATAAAGAAGGTGAATTATCATGTTCAGACAGAAATAAAGAGGAAAAAGTAGACAAAATTGCAAGGCTTCTGCAATGCAATACAAAGACCAAACTTCAGAGTTTTTGAGCTAGAAATGGTTGCTAAGACATAGACTGAAGGGGCAGAGAATCTATTCAGTGAAGTAATCATAGAAAATACCCAAATCTTGAGAAAGACATAGATATTCAGGCACAGCAAATATTTAGAGCTGTAGAAGACCATGATCAGAAGAGAACTTTCCCATCTTGTGCTATGGATACAGATCTCAAAGCTGCATGACAGAAATGGCAACTCATCAGGAAGGGCGCATTCACACAAGCAACAGCAGACAAGGGCCAATGGAGCACGGGGCAGTGCCTCCCAGGCCTTCAGTGGAAACGCCTGCTAATCTAGTTAACCACACCTAGAAAAATTATTCCTTAGAATCAAAAGAGAATTAAAGATTTTCCAAGATCAATAGAAAACTTGAGGATTTATTGATTCTTCAAGCAACATTTCAGACAGTAAATAAAGGGACACTACATGTAGAAGAAAAGATAAAAGAAATGAATGTAAGAAAGAAAAACACATTAAAAAAATGATTAACTGGCAGGAAACAGTACATATCTTTCAATAGTAATCTGAATATAAGTGTTGTTAATTCCAATGCAAAGACACAGTGTAGAGATTGGATTAAAAAGACCTACTTGCTGTTCATACTAAGTATCTCTTACCGGCAAAGGCATACATATACTGAAACTGCAGAGATTAAAAATGATATTGCATGCAAAATAAATACAAAATCAAGAAGGAGTTGCTATTCTTATGTCAGACAAAATAGATGTCAAGACCAAATTAGTGAGAAGTGGCAAAGAATAGCGTTATGTATTAATGCAAGGAACAATCCATCAAGGGGATACAAAACTTGTAAATATATGTTCACTGATCACAAGTGCACATTATTTCATAAAACAAACACAACTGAATATGAATGACCAGTAGTCCCTAAGAAAATAGTAGTGAGTTACCCTACTCATTGCAATAAATATCTAGAGAAAAATTATCAAACAAAATAGCACAAACTAAGATACAGATCAGAAAGACCTAATTTTACATGGTGTTCTACCCAACAATAGTAGAATGTATATATTCTTTCAACAGCTTATGATACATAACTATCTATCTATGGAAACAGGATGACATAAAAACGTCTGAGCAGATTAACAGTGTATAATAAGACTGAAGAAGTAATAAAAAGTTTCCCCACAGAGAAAATGAAAAGATCAGATAGTCTCACTTCTGAATTTTAGCAGACTTACAAAGAAGAACTGACACCTATTGAAAGAGAATAAATGCTTCCAAACTAATTTTGTGAAGCCTGTGTGACCTGGATACAAAAATTGGGTTAAAGACTCAAGAAAAAAAAATAGAACAATAGTTAATAGCTTTATGAGCATAGAAGCAAAAATTATTGCAAATAGCATTCAACAACACTTTGATAAGATTATATAACATGATTAAGTTGGTTTCATTTCAGGCATGCCAGGAATGCTCAGCATATTTAATCTAATAAACATCACATACAACACAGAGTCAAGGATAAAAATCATATGATCACCTCAACTGATGCAGGAAAAAAAAAGCTTATGACAATATTTGGCATACCTTCATCATAAAGAGTTCTGAAGCAACTATGCAGGAAAGGAGTTTATCTCATAATAATGTCTGAATATGAAAGTATATATCCACAATCCACTTGATACTGAATGAGGACAATCTGAAAGCATTTGCAATCAAGATTGAGGCAAGAGTATCCATTCTATCTACTGTTGTTCAATATGGTACATGAAAATGTGATTAGAACAAGTAGATAAATGAAACAAATAAATTCAAAAAATTAATGGAGATACTATTTTATTTGTAGTTGTAAATGTTATGACACCCTCTTTTTTTCAGAACTGGGGATTGAACTCAATCTCTTGTGCTTGTCTCAAAGTGCTTATTTTACTAAGCCATCTCCCTGGCCTCATTATGACCCTCAAGCAATTCTAAAAATTTCTCCAGAATACTTCTGTGCCTGACAAACAAAATTAGCAAAGTGACAGAATATTACATGAACATACCAAATTCAGTAGCTTTACTGTACATCACTAACAAATGTATTGAAATGAAAATCAGGAAAATAATCCTATTCACTGTAGTTTCAAAATTATGTAGTAATCAATCTAACCAATGAAGTGAAGGATATTAGCAATGAAAGTAGATTTCTGAAGAAAGAACTTGAAGAAAACACTAGAGTATGGAAAGACATCCCATGTTCATGGACAAGCAGAACTAATTAAAAGGGCCACAGAAAGTAAAATTGTTCATTCTTTGTAATACCCTTAGATACCAATGACATCCTTCAAAAACTAGAAAAAAAATACTACAATTTATGTGGAAACACAAAAGTACTAGAATAGGCAAAATAATCCTGAACAAAAAGACTGGATGTATCATAATGTTTGATTTCCAACTGTACTCCAAACCATGATAATGAAAACAGTATAGTATTGGTTAAAAAAATAGTTATTTAGATCAGTGGAATAGCAGATGCAGAAACAAAGTCATACAGTCCTCCAATCCCCTCAACAAAGGAATAGATAAAAAAGATGTGGTCTTTTTATACAATGGACTACTTCTCATCCCTAAAGAAGGCAACACTTGAGACACTTATAGGGTAAGTGAATATAACCTGAGACCATGCTCATAAGTGAAGTTACCAAAACTCACACGTGTAAATATTGTATTGTATCCTTGGTGTGAGAAACTGAAAGAGTAAATAAGGACAAAAAATATACAACTGATATTCTGAAATGGGAAGTGATTGTTCAAAAGAAAGGAGGATTGAGGCTGGGGGAGAGGGGGAAAACGTAAAAATATGGTAGCGATGCTACTAAGTTCTCTTGGTTCATTAGAAAGAAGCGTTTGTGCTAACATCATGTGGAGAATTATTTATGCTGTATCTTGTCCTTTTGGTAACTACTTTGCAGACAACAGTATTCAATGTATTAACTATTCATGTTCTCCTATTTTTTTGTTATAAAGTATTACTTTTTCCATTTAAAAATTACATGGGGATTCCATCTCACTCTCATCAGAATGGCTATGATCAAGAATACTGAAAACACTAAATGCTGACAAGAATGGTCAAGATGAAAAATTCTTCTATATTGTTGGTAGAAATGTACATTTGTGCACTCACTATGAAAATCAATATTGACATTTCTCAAAACAAAAAATAGAGCTGGCATTTTGTGTAAATATGTTATGCATCAGTATATGTTAAAAAAAACTAGTCATCATACTATAGTGATACTTATATAATCATCTTTATTGAAGCCTAATTGATAAGCTGTGGGAAGAGTGTAAATGCCTATCAATTGCTAAATGGACAAAAGATGGTATTCTTAATGATTGAGTGAAAAAAATTATGTCATTTGCAGAAAAATGGAAGCAGAGTTATCGTCATGTTAAGCAGAATAAGCCAGACTCAGAAACACAAACATTAAATGGTTTCTGTAATATCTTTCAAGCATATGCAAAAGCTAAAAAGTAGACATCAAGGTAGAAGAGGGCAGCCTCTGCATTATCATTTCCACGGCCCGTGGAACCCAGATGTACAACACAGGAAGGCCCAGAGAGCAACTCCTTCATTGCTCCCCAAACTGAGGTAAATCTTCTGGAAAGTCCCAAAGACCAGATGTAACTCAATGACACAGGAAGGTTCCAACTAGAATGCACAGGATAGACAGGCAGGACTAGTGACATGTAAAGTCTGATGCAAAACAATACAAAACAGCTAACTATACAAACAAATAAATAGAAAAGCCCTATGCAACAATAATATTACAAACCAATGGGTGGCAAGTTAGGTGAACCAGCACTGTGCTTGGAGATAAAGACACATGGAATACTTTTTTGTTGTTGTTTTATTTCTCTTTCTTCATTTATAAAATTTGCTCTCCTAATGACTGAACAGAACTCCAACCACAAAAAAATAATGCCAATGTCCAAGACCAGAGACCAACTTTAGCTAATTCCTTGCTTATTGTGCCATTCTTTTTCTTCGGCACTGTCCTTGAGCTCCCCAATGTTTCCATGATCATATACTATACTCTATCCTTGCTTGTAATTTATTCTGAGTTATCATTTTTATCCAGTTTTCTTCTTAAATCTCCTCCCAACAGGATAAAAACCCTATAGCAAGAGGAAATACACTGACTGCAAGCCCCCAATTTATAATCATTTCTGTTATGTACTTGTAGATTTTTCTCTTATGGTTTAAGGTAAAAAATTAATGCCTACCACAGTTTGCCAGTTTCTAAACTGTGCTTCATGTTATTACTAATGAAACAACTTTAGCTAGGGTGTCATATCACTGGCAATCAGTTGTTTTCCCTTGTGTAACAATACTGGGATGCTCTGGGGTAATAACCTCACCAGAGCCAGCACCAAAGAACTGGCGACTGAGCCAAATAGATACAAACATCTCACTCTTAGTTAACTGGAAGGGACTGGGAAGATGGCTCAGTGGAATAAGTGCTTCCATGGCAAGCGCAAGGGCCTGAGTTCAATCCCGAGTTCCGAAAAAAAAAAAAAAAAAAAAAAAACCTGGAAATGTAGGATTTTCAAACAGACACAAATCATTAAGAACCTCCTATACAGAGAACACATCTCGGAGGAACACGTTTTTCCTAGAGAGGACCTGATTGATAATAGTGACACAAATACCTAACTGCAAATATTTATAAGGATCAATACAAAAAAAAAAACCAGAATTTTAATAGAAACTGACCAGTTGCAGAACAAAGATGTAATCTTAGACCTTCAGCTCACTCAGCACAAGTCTGGGAGACAAGGAGAGAGAGGAAAATGGAAGATACACATCTGAAATTTCTAAAATGATAGTTACCAAAATAAAACAACAAAGACATGAGTCTAGAGTGGAAATCAGATTAGAAAGATGAAATAAATAGATGATTATAAAAATGATGGAAGTTGTGAACAATCAATATAAGAAAGAAACAGAGTGTGCAAAATGCATTCAAACCAATGTTCAGAAAGTTAGAAATTCTACTGAAATCTGGTTAAACCTTTTTAATGAAACTGAAGGTAGACTTTCAGATCTTGAAGACAAGATCAAAGGTTGTTATCATGAAAGGTTAAGAATTCTTATTAGGAGATAACAATTTTTTTAATGTATTTATTACAGGGTCTACAAGGTCTCACTCCATAGATGAAACTCGTAGTGATTGTCCTGTTTTCAGTCTCCCAAGTGCTGGGATTACAGGTACCTGCCACCACTCTGATTCTCAATCTGCATCTCAATGCTCTGTGGAGGGGGCCGGTACAGCACCCTGGGGATAGAAATCCAGGTCTCTGTGCTTTGCCTAAACAGGTGCTTTAGTCCACTGAGCTACTTGGCCAGTGCTAGGAAATAACACCTGCAAGATGACACAAAAAATTAATATAAGAATAATTGGTGTTAATGAAAAAGCTAGAACCAACACAAATGACATAAAAATTGTTTGCAGAAATAATGGCAGAAAATTTCCCAGGCATGGGAAAAGAATACACCATATCAACAGAACCAAAGACAAAAAGCACAATATCACCTTAATAGATGTATGAAAAGCTTTTGACAATGTCCAGCACTCATTAATGATAAAATCCCTATAGAAAAGCAGATGGTCTTTATGTCAGTCTGAAAAAGCTGTCTATGACAAACCAACAATTATTATCAAACAAAATGGAAAAAGCTGAAGACTTTCTCTCTAAAATGAGGAAAAAGACAAGTATTCCACTGCCACTACTCCTGTTATTGTTCTAGAAACATTATCCTGAGCAATTGTACTAGAAAGAGAATTAAAATGAAAAAGAATAGGAAGGGAATAAGTTAAATTATCATTGTTTTCGGTGATCTGATGCTGTACATAGTAGATCCTCAAAACTCCTCCGAATGACATTTAGAATTAATAAGCAAACTCATTGGTATAGCTGATGCAAAACCAACACTCAAAAGTTAATAGAATTCTTGCACACAAACAATAAACTTACTGACAGAGTAAATAAGGCAATACCTTTTACAACTGCATGCAAAAGTGAAATACTTAGGAATCAACCTAACAAAGAAAGCAAAAGATCTATACAATAAAAGTACTGTACTCTGAAAAAGGAGATTAAAAGGATTTCAGACATTGGGAAGATAGCCCTTGCTTATGAAGAAGGAGAACCAACATCATGAAAATGGCCACAGCCCTAAATCTGTTATATATATTTAATGCAATCCCAATCAGAATACTATTATGTACCTAGTGAATCTAGAAAATTATCCCTAAATTTCATTTGGAACCAGGAGAGACCTAGTGTAGCAAATGCGATCGTGGGCAACAAAGGCAAGGCAAGTGGCACCGCATCCGTGACCTGACATTATATTACACAACTACTGTGACAAATCAGTATGGTGCTGGCAACAATCAGAACAGAGGATCAGTGGAATAGATTAGAAGATGCAGACACAGTTACAAAGAAACTCAGCCACCTAATCTTTGATGAACTGATGAAACATGTTCCCTGGAAAGAAAATAACTTCTTTCACATATGGTGCTGGCTCTTTATGAGTCCAAGAAAAAGCCTAGGCCTATGTCTATCACCAGGCACTAAAATGAAGTCTAAATAGTCAAAGATCTAAATATTAAAATAGAACCACTACAGCTACTGGAGAAGAAAATAGGTAGAAGCCTTAAAGACATAGGACTAAGCAGAGAGTTCATCGAAAAGTACAAACTGCATGGGAAGTATTTCAGATAATAAACAATTTTTAATATGCATTAAAAAGTGTGCGTTTACAGGGACAGTGAGATAGCTCAGCAGCTTAGGCAAGCATAGAGGCCAGGGTTTGAGCCTCAGCACCACATGCAGTACAGACCCCACTGCAGAGTGTGCTGAGCTGGTCACCCAGATTGGGTGTAGTGGCTCACACCTGAAATCCCGGTGCTAGGGAGGTTGAAAACAGAAGGATCTCTACTAGTCCAATCTGTGTAGCAAGACCCTGTACCAAATATATTAAAAAAGTTTTCATACATCAAAAGAAATCACAAATAGAGTGAAAAGAAAGCCTATCTTTGACAGGTCTAGACAAAAAAGGGGGATAAAAAGGAAGAATCATGATGTGTGTGTTAAACAGTATAGTTAGGATAAATATGCAGTACTTCTGCATAATTTTATGAGAAGCAACATTTGCACCAATAGTGTTTGGGCAGGATATTATGTTGGCTTCTAGTACTATGGACAACCACTAAGAAGATAACAAGGTAGAAAGTACTAATTATTGAAACTGTGCTGCAATTCAGCTTTAAAAATTAAGTTATGTATACAGCTACATTCTCTTAAGTCATTGATTAGAGACATCTGCTCTAATAGTGTCTGTAAGTATAATATCATGTATGCACCTTGTACAACATCAAATCATTATGAAACAATTTACAATGTATTAATTATTGAATCTGTCCTGTTAATTTGATTTGAAACTGTCTCACTGCTATTTGTTCTTCAATAAAAAATAAAATAAAATAAAATAAAAAATTTAAAAAACAATAATTATCTTGTTTTGAAACTCTATATCATGGTTTTATTGTTTTTTTTTTCTTTAAAGTTAAAGGAAATTAGAAGAGAGAGTACTTTAGAGAAGAGTAAAGGAATAATGGGCACAGTGAAGCAAAGTCCAAAAGAGGCAAAGGGAAGTGTAAAGTGTGCTAGATGTATGCTTGCATGTGCTAAAATGAAACATTAATAGGCATAGTTAATATACACCAATGAAAAGATCAATACATCAGCATTGGTTACTAATTAGTTACTAATGCTGAAGGTGTACAGTGTACACATTAGTTCCCTCTTTGTATTACATAGGTCAATGCATTTTCACAAATGCAAATGTCATCTATACACCCATACAATAAGACACTTCCGAAGAAATCTACCCCCTTAAATTTTTCAAGCACACACCATGATATTAATTATGGCATTATCTTCTAGAGCAAATCCCTAGAATTTCCTTCTTTTATGGAACGGAAAATTTATGCACATTGAACAAGTCTTTGTTCCCTCATACCCACCACTCTACTCTCCACTTTTATACCTTTGACAATTTCAGATATCACACACAAGCAGGATCATGCAATATTTGAAGAGACCTGGAGGAATCATTACAAGTGAAATAAGCCATTCAGAGAAGGAAAAAGTTTTGTACTTCTTGCAATTATATGCCTACAACCAGCCCCGGAATTTAAGACTCTTGGAGGAATTGTTTTGTGAGTGAAAAAGTCATCAAAGCAAACATTTATGCTTGAGATGCTGTTCTACAGTGTTAGTTTTATAGACTCATTTCCTCTTTGCAATCATGTGAAGAGGCTAATAATTGCTCTCATGTTGTCAGTGAAGAATTATGACCCTGTAGCTTCTAAGTACTGGAGTCCTAGTTTGTGTCAATTCCATTTGTGGGCTTTGAACTCTACCATCCAGTTCTTGCCATTGTGAGGAGAGACATCAGTGTCATAGGGTCGGCAGGTCCAGACTGAAGGTCATTGTTTTGGAATGAAGGATGTTCTCTCTCACTATTTACTTTCAGTAAAAGCAGCTTTGCCTAAGATCATGGGTTTTCTTGACATTGTGTGACCCATGGTCAGGGTATATGAAGTCTCAGCTCTTTATCCTTACTCAGAACCACTCTGAACACTATCCTTTCTTGCTGTGGGACAACAATGAGCCTTTCTGAAGCTTGTCTTTCTTTTGTCCTCCTTCCCATAGTTGACCTCAAAGTACACCCTTCATGCAGCAAGCCCATGCACACTGGCTGCATCTTAACATTCACTTATGAAGGGGTCCAACCTGTGATACCAGCCTCCACTAACTCATAGAAGAATTTGGAGGAAATTAGCTTTTCTGCAAAAATTATGGATAGCTTGGTCACACTCACAGGAAGAGGGAACGAGAAAGGGAGATAATCAGGTGATTTCTGCTGCCTTTGTCGGAAGCAGATGCTCCTGCAGGGTCTCATGCACTTAGAGGAGGAACTGTAGGAAGGTGAGTAGACCATGGGGGGCTATCTTCATCAGTGGGGCACCATATAGAAAAGAGTTTTCATGGAATTACTGGGGAGATGATGAAAACAGATAGTGGGACCTGGTTGGGCCTCGTTGAAGAGTGTGGATCTTAAGAAGGGGTTTTGGCAGCTTATCTGCTCTCTGGCCAATGTCTCTCAGTCCATTTCTGTCATGAAGAAGTTACATTCACTCTCAGCTTCTGGGCTGCTTTGCGGTGAGCAGTGTTGCTTCACCCCACCCTTCTGCCATGATGTCTGGCCTCCTCTCAGGCTCACAGAATGGAATCAGCCTAGCATGGGCTGGAACCTCTGAAACTGAGCCAGAATAAATCATTCCTCATTAAAGTTTACTTTTGCAAATCATTTCTCTCAGTGACAAAGGGCTGACTTTTTTTTTTTTTTTTAATGGCACAGAAATTAGGTGAGCTACATAGTAGCTTCCCATTGAATAGATGAGTAAACCAGGCTCTGTCCTGTTGGATTACCTTTGGAAGACACCTTGCAGTTAGGTGTTAGAGCTGGGTGTGATGCTGTGGGTCCTTCCTGCTTCATTGTCCTCCTCCCTCTCTCCCTCCCTCCATTTGTCTGTCCCTCTCCCTCCCTCCCTCTCTCCCTCTCTCCCTCTTTCTCTCTCTCATAGTTTAGTAGGCAGAAGTGTAGATACATGACTTCAGTGATATAATCCCAGAATGCAGTAAGATAGGGCAAAGACGGCAACACAAAGTTGTTATATTTTCTATAATTGCTATTTGGTGAGCAAGGTAACTAAATTGCTGCACTGCTGTTAGTGATATACAAATTTCATTATATTAAAAAACCAAACAAGGGCATCTTTTTCTAAATATAATGGTCACTGTAATTCACCAAACTCCAGAGCAATCACCAAGAATTTGTATACAGCAAGGAGGAAAATAGCCCTGGGAAAGTCAAGAAGCTCTCTCAGAGCTCACCCAGTGTCTACAGAAAAAACATAAATGCAGGTGGTTAGGGTCAGAGGTGTTCAGTGACAGCAAGTTGGGGCACTGCCACTGGGGAACAGGTCCTTGGCTGGCTCTAAGGAGCTCAAGGGCAATGTCCACTACCTTCCTAAAATTATCCTCATCTGAGTTGTGATTGTGTAGCTGCCTAGAACACAGAGCTTTCTCAGTGGGAGCCATATTGACCAGGCTTGCCATTGATCCACAGTGTGGAGCCAGTGTCAGCAGCTCAACAGATTTATTGCCGAGAGCCCTCTTGATCCACTAATCTTCAGACTCATCTCAGTGGGATCCCTTTGTCCTCAGCCTCAGCAGCTGTTTCAGTTACGGAAAGGAAGACTCACCTGGTGAGTGTCTCTGATTCCACAGGCAAATGCATTCCTGCAGGGTAGGAAACTCTTTAGTGCACCTTAAGCTCTGCTCACAGCAATTTTTATAATTCTAGAAACTGAAAGATGGGAATTTGGTTTACTTGCTCACTTGTATTTACCAAACTCTCAGTCACAGATAGCAATCTTCTTTAAGTTTTGTTTAAAGTCTTTTACAAACCCAGTAACTGTCTGTCTGGAAGCAGATGGACATAGAAGCACAGTCTACAATGTTCCAGCACACCAATACCAGATGGGCCTCCTGTCCTTCATGTTTGAAATCTCCGTGGTGGCAGTGCCCACCTCTCTAATCCCCACACCACCTTTGGTAGTGTAGAAACAGCACTATTTCCAGACACAAATTGTGGCAACGTGATTGGTTTTGCTGGTCCTGGATTCTGGAATATCAGCTCTCAAGTTCTAGAACCCAGGACAAGGGCAAGAATGGCTTGGAGTCCTAAAAAACACTAAGACTTAGTATTTCTACAAAGTACTTACATCATTATGGCCTAATTGTTACTCTTTAAGAATTTATTATAGCTTTAATTTATGGACAGAAAAACACTTTTTTTTTCTAATGTTTTTCTTCTTTTCATCATTGATTT
>PVKA01026183.1:0-13192 GCA_004027165.1 Ctenomys sociabilis
ACTAAGAAGACAATAATATGCAATGTATTAATTATTGAAACTCTTCTACTAATCGGTTTTGAAACTGTCTCATTGCTATTTGTTTCTCAATAAAAGTATTTTAAAAAGAAAACAAGCAAACAAAAAACAAAATAGACAATTATACTTTGAAAAAGAAGATTAAGAAAAAGGTAGAAAATAGAAACATACACTGTTCTTGGATAGAAAGGTTAATACAGTCAAATGGTCATATTAGCGTATTTCTTTCTTAACTGGTAAAAGATACCTTAGAAGAGAAATAAGCACACATTTTTCTTCATGAAAAGTATTTAGGTAGATTTAATATCTATAAAAAGCTTACAATTTCTTTTGGCAAATCTATTTATTTGGATATAACCTGGGAAATATTAGCAGGAGGAGATATATAGGGAGAGAGTCACTGCAAGGAAGTGTTCAGAGCTGAACCGGAGTGCAAACATTCATAGGCTACCAGGGAGGACAGTACAGAGGGCTTCCTCATGAACTGAATCTGCTCTCTATTGGAATGATTTCATCCTTAAATATCTCTGCTGTACTGTGAAGGAGTTCAACTCATCAATGAGACCCAGATTTTTAGGGTATTTGTTTTTATTTAAACTCAACAGATTTCTATTACTTGTGAAGCTGCACAAAAGGAGCTGAGATAGAGTTTGACTAAATAACTGTAACCTTGTCAAAATGAAACAGAAAACTGACACTGCCTATTGATTTACCAACTTTGCACCCATACCCTCTCCTGAAACACAAGATCCACAAATAATCATAATGCCAGGATCAGGGGGAGAGGTTGGTGGTCTAAGTACTTGCCTGGTTAAGAACAAGGATCAAGGTTCAATTCCCAGTACTGCACACCTTGCTGCCCCAAAACTGGGTTTGACGGCTCATGCCTGTAATCTCAGCACTGACACAGGAGGATCACTGCTAATCTCAACTGTGTAGCAAGACCCTGTAGCAAATAAATAGGTAAGTAAATGAATATAAAAGATAAGTAAATTCTGTTCAACTAACATTTACTGAGGAAAATATAGGAACAAGATTAGTTTTTAAAATATGAATATTAAGTTAGTTCATACATGCATATTTTGATTCTGTTTTTATATGAGGCAGAGCATGACATTAGTACAGATTGGGAGCTGGCCAGATAGCTCAGCAGCCTGCCTTCTTTAGGCAGAATTTGTACCTTATTCTGAATGAATCTGATCATATTTTTGAAAGTTGTGTCATAGCAGACAGAGGCAATTGCACCATACTTCATCTGTTTTGTTTTTATCATAATGTTTCCTGTGAAGATTATAGAATGAGAGGACTATAACAATGGATGATTTAGGAACCCTCAATTCTCCTCACACTCTCAGTTATCTCCAAATAGCCCAGTGGTTCTGCCTAACCCAAATGCTTGGGAATGAAGAGATACCGCCAGTAGCAGTGCTTACCATTTTTTAAATTGGTTATGTAATATTACTGCAAATATTGTGATATAGCTGTTAGCCTCCTGAGTTAAATGTACCACTATTTTACCAACTAGGAAAAATAGGCATTTAATTAAGTGAGAAAAGAAATGTGAATTCTTATTTCCCTGACATCAATTATGCCACTTACATTTGAGTAATTTAAAAAACATTTTCCTGAGTGATCTGGGTCTGGTACAATATTACTTTTATATAAAGTATTTATTTTTAGATAAATTGAAACCTACGGAAGAGTTCCAAAAATATTTCAGGGAATTTTCATACACCATTCACAGTTCCCTTCACATCTCACATAACTATAGCATGGTTATAAAACTAAGAAGTTAGCATTGGCTTGTCCTTCATTATACTCTATTTTATCAACTTTTTAAAAAATATTTTTTTCTATTTTAGTATCAAATACAGAAATATTCAGTTATATCTGTTTTATGTCCTGCAAAATATTTTGCAGCTTTTTTTTTTCTTTCATTAGACTGGAACCTCTTCAGAGGACAGATGAATTATTCTGTGAAATTCCTTCAATTCTGAGTTACAAAGGTAGGTTAAGTTCTTGTGTTATTCTGCCAAGTACCACAGATGACATAGGTATGATATGCTCTGCCAGGTGACTTACTTCAGTGAAGACATGAAGATAACACATCAGAATTCCTTCAAATTATCCTTTAGCAGTCAACCCAACATTTGGCACCTACTGGCAACACTTGACCTATTTCATATTTGCCATCTCAGGTTTCTGTCTCTGTCTCTGTCTCTGTCTCTGTCTCTGTCTCTGTCTCTGTCTCTCTCTTTCTCCGTCTCTTTCTTTCTCTCTCTCTCTGTCCTCTTCTCCCCACAGAATCTCACTCTATTAACTCACTGAATTATTCAAGCTGGCCTCAAACTCATTGTAAATGATTCTCTTGCCTCAGCCTCTAGAATACTTGAATTATGGGTATATGCTAGACTGCTGTTTTATTTACCTTCTCTTTGCTGGGACAAAATACCCAATAGTGACAAGTTAAAGGAAGAAAGGTTTATTAATGCTTATAGTTTGTAGAAGTTTCAATTCACAGTCAGTTGTCTCCATAGAAGCACAGAATGACAGAGAGACACAGAAGAGGGCATGCAGTTCATGGTCTGATAGATGCTCACCTTATTTCCCTTTTTATTACATCCAGTAGGATTATGAACACACACTCCCAGGGTGAGGCTTACCATCACTTACAGCTAGAACTATGCTAAATCAGTCTATTGACTGACTAATCCAATTATCACACATTTAATCCAGGATCCTTCCCATGATCAAGTTGCCTTCAAAGGCCCACTGAGGAACTCAGGAGACTTTGGGCGACCATATGGATGTAAGCTCTAGCCCATGCCCAGATATTGTTTTGTTCTTTATAGAACATAATAAAAATAAAATGATATAACATATGATTTTTGAATATTTCTTCATTTGCCAAAACATACCTAAGATTCATCCATGTTGTTAAATAAACAAATGTTTTATTCATTTTTTAAAGAGTGAAATCCTAATGAGAAGGTATATAAGAATTTTCTCAGGATGCTCATGCATCTTAAAATTATATGGGTTATCCAGTTTTTGGAGTTATGAAAAGGTCATTGTAACACTTGTTTAAAAATTTTTGTGAACATCAATTTATTATCTTTGAAAAAATACTTAGCACTAAGATTGCTGAGGCAACTAACAGGAATGTATTCAAATATATAAGAAGCACTCAAACTTTTCCAAAGTGTCATCACCATTTTGGATTTCCAGTTTTTCTAGTCTCACCTATACTCATCTATCTTTGTTCTTTGCTGCCTCTCCATTCTCCTGCTTCCTGTCTCTCTGCATACATTTAGATTCACTTCAGAGCATGCCGCAAATATTGATTCAACTGTTAAGACAAAATTCAACAGGCAAAAATTATAGCCTGTATCATAATTTGTATATCAAAACCTTTATTTTAATTAATTTTTATATTTTTCTTCTGTGTTCTAAGAGGAAAATCATGTCCATTATGATTTAGAGATTTTTTTGTGGGTGTGTTTAGCACAGGGTCTACAGGGTCTACAGGGTCTACAGGGTCTCAGTGCATGGATCTGACTTGTAGTGATTCTCCTGTTTTCAGCCTCCCAAATGCTGGGATTACAGGCATGTGTCACCACACCTAATCTCAGCACACCCCATAGTCTGGGTCATCACAGCATGCCTGGAATCTAACCTGGGTCGCTACACTCTACCTAAACAGGTGCTTTAGTCCGCTGAGTGAGTGGGCTGGTCCTTGTTTTAGAGAATTTAAATTAGTCATTTTTTCAGTTTGGGGCTCCCTATTGATTCCCAGTACCAATAAAGAATCAATCTTTCAATCTTTTTCTTTCTTTCTTTCTTTCTTTCTTTCTTTCTTTCTTTCTTTCTTTCTTTCTTTCTTTCTTTCTTTCTTTCTTTCTTTCTTTCTTTCTCCTTCCTTTTTTGTTTCTTTCTCTGTCTATCTGTCTTTATTGTTCTTTCTGTTTTTGAGTCAAAATCTTGCTATATATTTGAGAATAGCTTTTGAACTCACTATGTAGCCCAGGTTAACCACAAACTCATAGCAGTCCTCCAGCCTCGGTCTCTCAAGTGCTGGGATTACAGGCTTGCACTGCCAACCTTGGTCATACCTTCATTCTTAAACATACTTTAAGCACCTTTTCAGTAGACAAATTTTCTTTTCTCAGTGTTTGCAAAATACTGTATTATTATCTTCTAGTTTTCATTGTTTCTTCCCCTAAGCACTATGCTTTCCCTAGAAATGTGTTTCACCTGGTGTTACAGTGCCATTGCTATCACCACTTTCAACATTGTTATTTTGTATTTGTACTTCCAGAAGTTTAACACAATGAGAAAACTTTTGTGAATAATTATATGCATATATGTGTTAATTGCTGTTATAATTAGAAAATTAAAATAATGTGCATACAAAGATTATAACACATCTGTTATACATATATAATATTACTAACACAATAAAGTTAATTAAGATACTCATTGTATTTTTGGAGTATCTTTTAGATTTAGCCTCTTTGTATTCCTGGGGCCATAGATGATATGACTAGTGTGGCTTGTGTTATACTCTCCTTTGTGCCTAAAGCTCTGTTTATTTTTACACTTATTGTATTTCTCCTCAAACAACAGACTGGACAATTTCTATGTGATCACATGATTCAGTGACACTTTCATTGTTATCTTTGCTTTTGTCCTTTTATTTCTTCAACTTATGTCTACTTTTTCAGAGAAGTATATTGTTACAGTAGAGTTTTTGTTAGTTGCATTACATATCTTTTCCATCCATTCACATTTAAGTATTTATATACTAATATTTATTTCTAATAAATAGCATGACATATTTGTTTCTAATAGTGTCACATTGTTTAAGATATAAGTGGAGTTTTACATTATTGAAAATAACGTAATTGTATTAGTTTTGGATTAAAATATATCAACTTATCAGATAAGTTCTTTCTTTCTTTTTTTGACCAGTTCAACAACTGTAATTTGATTTTACTTCCAGGACTGACTTAATTTATGGCTCTTTAAATATTTTCAGGGATTTTCCTAGGATTTTGATCTATTTTAATTAATTGGAATCTCTGCACATTTATTCTTTCTAATGTCAAATATAAAGTCTTTGTAGCAATATATTCCCAATTAATACTTTTGTTTTGTGTTCACATTGTTAAAAAAAATATTGAGAGTGTTTTCATTTATGCAGTGAGTTTTCTACTGAAACATTTCAAATCAGGAAAATATTACTTTACTTGCATTCATTTATGGAATGTCACAGCTCTTTTTATTTTGTGTAGTATAATTTTCCATCTGACCTTTTCTGGTGTATGAAGAATCTTCTTAGCAAACTTAGTATATTAGGCCCTTTAGCAATATCTTTCCTTGGTGCTGTCTAAGAAAACCTATTATAGGGGCTGGGGAGATGGCTCAGTAGAATAAATTCTTTTCTGGCAAGCTTAAGGGCTTGAGTTCAATTCCCAGCTACAAAAAAAGAAAAAAAAAAAACCCTACTACCTTTCTCATTAGTTCTGGATTATTTATTTATTTAGGACAAACTGGGGATTGAACTCAGGCCCTTGTGCACACCAGGGAAGTGCTTATTCCACTGAACCATCTCGCTGACCCCAGTTTTGGACTTTTTAAAAATTAAATTCTGGGTGATAATTTCTTTATTATTTTTCATGACTTTGGGGATATTATTTCATTATCTTCTTCTGTCTTGCATACTTTCTGATGAAATGGTTATCTTAATTCATGTTTGGCTACTCTCTACTGTACCTTCTATTGTCAATAACCTCAAGATTTTGGTACTTTTTATTTTCTGTTATTTATTCTTTGAGTAGTGCATGCATCATGTGTGTGTGTGTGTGTGTGTGTGTGTGTGTGTGTGTATGTATGCACGTGTGCATGCGTGTGCACACGCAGGTACATCTGTGTTTATATTTATAGTGCTTGCATTTCTCTGTGCTTTATCTTCAGTCTTTGGCTCGGTGTCCTTAAAAATTTTGAAAAATACTATCTTGTCATATATATTTTTTGCTGTTACTTCTCTTATTCCCAGTATCTGATCCTGTGAAGTTAGCCCATTTGATTCTGCTTCACAACTCTTGATAATTTTTATTACTGCCTTGGCTATATCAGTTTCATTTATGGAAATAGCCTGTTTTGAAATGTACGCATTTTTCTTGGCTATGACTGATTAGCTCATTGCAGATACTCACCATTGCTGTTTTTGATTTAATCTTTTCATTTTGTTTCTTTTTAATTTATATATTTCTGCTGGAATCACCCATCTGATTTTAGAAGTGTGTACCTTTTCTATTTGAACAGAATTGGACAATCTTCTATAAATTTTCTACTTGTAAATATTGTAGGGTTTTTTCTGTTTATATAGCGTTTTCCAGTTAAACGCCCCTGGCATAGCATAAAAATAATCAGATATAATATGTAGATTATGAATTGGCATGAATATGTTTTAATAAAATGTTCTCTGCTTTTTCAGTTTTTATAATGGTGTGTACTTGACATCTTTAATGAAATAAGAAATGTCATTGGCTTATTGTTTTCTTATCCTTTAAGAATTTCCCTTTGGGTTCAATAAAAATCTTTTCCTCAAAATCTATTTGTTTCATATTAAAAATTTGAACCCAGGCTTGGGACATAGTTTTGTTCTTACCTTGTATGAATAAAACTCTTTGTTTGATTCCTAAATATATATATATATGTGTATAGATAGATAGATAGATAGATAGATAGATAGGTATAGAGATAGATGTAGGTTTATAAATAAATTCAAACCAAAATTTTGCATAGCCATATCCTAATTAAGTGGCAGCAAGAGCAATTTCAATGATTTTGTCTTTTAATATGTAGTTCATAGGTATAAAATTCTATTGGTTATCTATTGTTAAGAAACAGACATTCTAAAACATAGTGACCTACAATGATAATCATATGATAATGATTCATTACCCTTGTGCCTAAGTTTATGGGTCATATAGGAAGTTCTGATGTCTAGGCTAGCTTGAGCAATTTTGTCATGGCTAACTGGTTGTCATGTGACAAGCTGACCGAGCATAGGCGGCCTAGGTAAGGTTAACACATGCATCTGACAGCTAACTGGCACCGTTTGTGCCTGGCCCGCATGCCTCTTATCACTCAGCATGATGGCAGAAGGAGCGTTTTGAGAAATAGCATAGCTTAGTCTAAAACTAGCACAGAGACACTTCCTATAAATTCTGTTGCTGAAAGCCAACCATAGCCGGCTAAGATCCGAGCAATTGGGAAATAGATTACTTCCTTCTTTTGAGAGATGCCACCACAGTGGTACATCAAAGGGCCCTGCAGTTGAAGAGGTGAATAAATGTGCTTATTTTGCAACTACCTGCCTCACTAAGCATAATTGTACACATTGAAAATTATCAAAAGAGTGAAACCTAGGGCTGCTTCGTCATCCACAGCCCGACTACTATTGCAGAGTATATTCTCTACTGCCTCGGAGATCCACACATTCTTGGCACAGATACTCCCAGATAATATGTTTGGTTTGCTATATGGTCTTCCTGGTTGGACCTCATGCAGAGAAAAGTAAGCAATATTTATGTGTATTTTGTGTACAAGTAACAAAACTCTGTATTAGATTGTCTGCTCACTTGGCCCTTCCACTTACGTGCTATGTTCGTGTCAGCTAAGACATGCAGAGGTTCACATACCCAGGGTCATTTTCTCTCTTGCCTCACCATAGCTATTACCTTTAAAATTGTTCTGGTGTCCATGATTTCAATTTATTTGCTGATTGCACTATGTTGGCCAAACCTCTTATAACCTCTCTTCATGATTCACTGGCTAAATAAATCTGATTTAATTCTTCAATTTCAAAATAGCCCATTCATTCTAATTCCTCATATTCTCTGCCCTATCATTGTTCACAGATTATACTTTATTATAGATTTCTCTATTTGAAACTTTTAATAACTCCCTGGATACTATTGAAAGTATTTATATTATAGGCACTCATCTTTTAAAAGTATTTACTTATTTTTTGTACTGGGGATCAAAATCAGGACCTTACACTTACTAAGCAGGCACTTATGACAACAAACTATTTCCCTAGCCTTAAAGCTCTTTTTGTAAGTTCAGCAAATTATATAAATTATATTAATCACTATCATTGTCTCTGTAAAATGGGAACACACTGCTTCTTCATTTTTCATTCTGTAATAGCTAAGTAGATTAATGTATATAAAATACTGTGGGAAAATGGTTTTTCTCTATTCTGATACATACAACTAGATCTCATATGCTAAAAAAATAGTACTAAATGAATAAAAAAATCCCTTGTCTGTTTGATGACAGTCATCCTAATGAGTATATGGTGATATTTCATTTGGCTCTAATTTTCATTTCACAAATTATTAGAATATCTTTGCATTTATGTGTTAGCGATTGTCATGCCTTCATTATGAAAATCAAATAGCCACAGTCAAGTTTATATTTTTAAAAGCATAAAGTAATAAATGTTTATAAGAACCAGAGAAAATGGATGGAGAAATTGCCTTCGTAAATTACTTTGCCTAACTCAAAAAACTCATTATGCTTATTAGATCTACCTAGATCTTCCTCTCTCAAATCCAAGGTATATTTATTTGTATGTTCATATATTTAGCATGCAGACTGGACTTTCCTTGGGGAAATCTGTTTTCATTTTGGGTTATGCTGTAGTGAATTTTGCCGAGTTCTCCCTTGAAGTACATATTCAATTAGTGGGGCTGTTCATGTCATTGACCAGCTCATCTTTGACTCGTCCCTTCTGCTGGGCTAACCTGCTAATGACAGACGTTTCTGCAATTTTAATCAGGCAGCTTCCTCAGAAGCATCAGCGAATAAAACAAGCAAACAAGAGTAAGAAGTCATTGGTTTGCTAAAACCCTTGCATGGCTAATAAATGCTTTCAAAGTAGACTAAGTGGCTCTGCCCAATGTGGCTGACCTCATCTTTCATATCTCCCATCTAATTTGATATGCATTGCTTTCCTCCTGTCTCTTAAACATATTCATGTGAATCTTGTTTCTTTTATGCCCTCCCTTGTGTGAACTGTCTGCTCTTAGCTCTGCACAGAGCTTTTTATTCATATCATTTATAACCTTTCTCCTTCTCTATAAAACCTTTCATCCTTCAGTGCTCTCTTTCTAGAGAATCTCTTATAATTGTATGTATCCGATGGATTCCTTGCCAATATTTCACCCTCTGATTCCCGTAATCCTCTCAGACACTTTAGAATACTAACTTCATAACAACATGAACCATATTTCAGTAATTCACTGTAATTCTAAGCACATAATAAGTACTAAGTATTTATTCAATGAGTAAAATAAGTCACTATAAACGTAACACTAAAATTTATATAAATTGGCATTTTCTTCAATGTGATATATTTTGTGAAAATTTCAAAACTAGGATGAAAGCATCCATCAAAATATGGGCATAGAGAAACATTTTGCCTTAGAGAAGGAAACTATTTACCTTGGAGGTACAATAAATACTCTTCACCTTCTGATTGGGTGATGGCTTCTGACATAAACAATATTCTTGTACTAATGCTTCAGTCCTCTATTCCCAACCACCTACAAAGAAAAAATCCTATACACTATTTCTCTTACTTTTTGTGGTCCTTACCAAGGCAAAATAAGTAATTAAACATTATGCTGCACAAGTACCCATATGTTTGTATCTTTGCTAACATACTGTTGTGTTTTGGTCATTCATTGGCTCAAACAATATGAGGCACAAAATACATTCACATGAAACCAGCAAATACAGGTGTATTGGTTTGCCAGTGCCACCATGGAAATACTTCAAGTATGGTTGCTTAAATAGTAGAATTGTGTTTCCCATAGTTTTTTTGGCAGAAAGTCCAAGTTTAGAGTATCCATTGCTTTAACATTTTGTGAAACTCCTCTCTTTGGCTCACAAATCACTGCTTCATTAAGCATGCTCAGGTGGTGCCCCATCTCCAACAACATATCCCTCTACCTTCCTATGCATTCTCATTTAAAAAATGTTTAATTTTATTGCCTATGTTTAAAGTGTAAAACATGATATTTAATGTTATACATATACACAGTAAAATGATTTCTACAGTTCAGCAATAATCTCTTTTATGGGGACTCTCATTAGATTGGATTAGGACAATTTTAACATCCTGATTTTGATGTAATTATATCTTTAATGGTGCTATCTCCAATAGAGTTATACTTAGAGCTTTAATGCATGAATTACATAAAGGAGCACAGTTAAGTCCACATCAGCAGTAAAACAAGTCATTTCATCATTGAACAAGTCATTTCATCATTGAACAAGTCATTTCATCATTGAACAAGTCATTTCATCATTGAGGTGTGGAGAACAATATTCTATTACTTCCGTCAGGCTGGTGAAATAGGAGGGCTCATGAATTTCAAAGGGGTCTTCCTTACAGAATGTTGCCACAGGACAGATGGAAGACAAGCATGGGATAGATTTATGTAGAACTTCAAACAGGAGTCCCAGCATACTCAGGGCCAAAGCACTGTCTTCAACTCCCTTTGAGCACCACTCTCACCAATTACTGCTAGAAAATCCTGGCTTCACTGGCAGAAACACTCCAAAGCAGCCTGAAGCACGATCATTATTTATATTGTTGTTCAAAGGCCTTACTTGTGAGGCACCCTTGTATGATTTTATAAGGACTTTAAGGAGATGCTGCATGTATTGGGACAGCAGGGAGTTCTGGTTCTTAAATTTCAGGGTTCCCATGAGAACCAGGCTCTCCAAAACGCAAATGCGGCAAGATATGGGCTGGCCTGCAGACACCTCCTCTGGGTACTATCCCATCGATGGACAGGCTGTTAATAGTGTATTTCTGCACAGGTAAGGCCAAGCAGCCAATCACCAAAAGGGTGCAGTTCATCCTGAGTACCAGCAATGGTGCAGCTACCATATAAGGAAGGTTAAAAAGTATTTTTAATCAAAACTTATTTTCTGCACTTCTCTTTCTTGAAGCCCCACACTCTTATTTCATGAAATTTCTGCCTAATAAATCTCTTTGTGTCCCTTACAAATTATTTTTGCTTTTACAGCTTATAGTCGTGATGCAATGTCAACAGAAGATTGAGCATAATCTATAGGTAGAAAGTATTTTTAAATAATAACTTTCTGTATGAAATCATAAAAAACAAGAAGGTGTGCTTTACAAAAATAAATAAATATATGGACATTTTATAAAGCTAGGATCCAGAAGAACCACTTCTGCTTTTGGACTTGCACAAAAAAATGTTATTATTGATTTAGTATACGCTTGTTCCATTGACATGGGTGCTTTGGGAAATATAGTTCAGTTTTCTAAACTGGAGATTAATGAAAAGAATTCCAGACTAACCTTAAAGCTTATGTGATAAGGATTTACTGATGTTATAATCTGCTTTGTATCATCACCAATCCACCATTAGCTGATAGTTTAGTAAAATAAAATGTAAATTCTTAAGATAATTAAAATAAAACTCTGCATTTTTCTCACCAGATTAAACTTACATTAAATTACTTGGCCAATAAAATTTCTGACAGCATTTATCAGGTTCTGTTAATTTATGTTTCCATTAATCAATATTTGTATTTCTCTTCTATATACTAATAACAAGAATGTAATAACTATGATTTTAAAAATAGTTAACTTCAGTCTAGCTACCTGAACATTAGTATTCAAAGGAAGACTTGTTTCACCCACTACCTACAGAACACTATCTGATGCTTTCATAGCTACGATGAAATAATTTTTCTTTAAACATACTTAATTTTGTAGAGGCTGAAAAGATGGCTCAGTGAAATAAGTGCTTCCCCGGCAAGTGCAAGGGTGTAAGTTCAATCTCTGGTTCCAAAAGAAGAAAAAAACATCCATCAAGACCTGAGCTTTACTTTGTCAGTAAGTTTTTTAGTACACTTTGAATTTCATTGACTTATTGTGTTAGTGAGAGTACTTATGTGTCTTGATTTAGTTTTTATTTTTTATTTTATTGAAGTGCAAATATCAATCAGACAGTTTCAAGACACCTTAACAAGACAGATTCGATAAATTAATACATTGCAAACTGTTTTCATAATGTTTTGGTATCATACAAGGTGCATACATGATATTATATTTACAGATATTATTTTAGCAGATGTCTCTTATCAGTAAATTAAGAGTGTAGCTGCTTACTTAGCTTATTTTTTATACATGAATTATATCAAAAATTCAATAATTATTTTCCTAGTGGATGACCGTAGTACTAGAAGCCGACATAATATCCTCTCCAACCACCATTAGTGCAGATCTTGCCTCTCATAGGATTATGTAGAAGCACACCATTATCTATCCCAACTGTACTATGTACACACACACATCATGATTTTTCTTTCTATACCCCTTCCTCTGTCTACACCTGTCAAAGGTGGGCACTCCATTGTCATTCAACTAACTTAGGTGCTTGAACTCGACACCACAGTCCAACACAGTCCAGCATTCCACAACAAAAATGAGGTATTCAAAGAAGTTGTCAACCATAGCCATTTACAGCTCAGCTTAATATTATGGCCCCGTGATATATACTTCATTTTTATGCTTTTCTGCTGGGTGGTTAAGACCTAGATAGATCAAGACTTATATACCAACACATGAACTTTATAGTTCTTATGTGGTTAGTGAAGTCCTCTCAGGGTTTTTCTTGTAGTCCTGTACATTATTTTGTAGATCCTTTGTCTGTGTCATCCATGTGGATGAATCACAGCCAATGCTTGACCAGTTTGCTCTCTGTGAGAGCTTGAGAGAAAGTTTTCTCCTCATGTGACTTTCCCCAGGCACACTATAGAACTTCAGTCTCTTTCTTCTGTGGCTCCATACTCTCCTTGTTAAGAAAATTTGGAGCTCACCTGAGTTTCATGATGTTGCAGTACAGGTTCTCCTATGTCCTGAGTCTTCGCTGACCTTGAAAGGCTAGGGCCAAAATGTTGGCTGGCCTTGTGGCTCTTCTATTTCTCCAACTCTGACTTAGATACCATCTCACTCCAGAAAGAATGGCTATCATAAGGAAATCAACCAACAACAAATGTTGGAGAGGTTGTGGGGGAAAGGGAACACTTCTCCACTGCTGGTGGGAACGTAGAT
>PVKA01026183.1:13292-32158 GCA_004027165.1 Ctenomys sociabilis
TGTGGAGGTCAGTGTGGAGACTCCTCAAAAGAGTAGGACTAGAAATCCCATTCAAGCTGGCTATCCCCCTACTGGGAATTTTCCCAAAGGATCTGGATACATTGTATCATAGAGATATATGTGTACCTATGTTTATAGCAGCACAATGTGTGATAGCAAAATCTTGGAAACAACCAAGATGTCCATCACATGAGGAATGTTGAAAAAGATGTGGTATTTCTATATAATGGAGTATTACTCAGCTATTAAGAATGATAAGTTTGAAGCATTTATATTGATTTAGTTTTGACACTTTGTCCCTTTCTAATGGAATCTGTCCATTTCATCTGTGTCTTCAATTCTGTGAGAGTAAACATTTTCAAAATAGCTATTGATAATCTACTGAATTTTCACAGTGTCTATTGTAATTTTGCCTTTTCATTCCTTATTGCTTGAATTTGAGCTTTTTCTTTTCTCTTTTTGGTGAGGTTACCTAGGGGCTTATCAATTTTATTTAATCTTGCAAAGAATCAGCTTTTTGATTTCTTAATTCTTTGTATTGTTTTCATAGTCTCAATTGCATTTAATTTCTGCTTTCATTGCATCCCACAAATTCCAATAAGTTGAGCTTGAATTTACATTAAATTCTATGTGTTGTTTAAAGTCTTCTTTGATTTCATCTGTAACCCACCAGTTGCTGAGAAGGGTGTTATTCAATGTCCATATTTTTGTGGGTTTTTGTAATTTCTTTTGTCATTTATTTGAAGTTTCACTTCACTGTTGTCAGATAGTACACATGGGATAATTTCTGTTTTCGTGAATATACTTAAGCATGACCTATAGACTAGTATGTGGTCTATTCTAGAAAATGTCCCATGTCCAGCTGAAAAAAATGTGTATTCAGATGTGATTTTGTGGAACACTCTGTATAATTTCAGCAGTTCTAAAACCCATAGTCCCAGTGGGTCATGAATTAACCTCAAACCCCAGAAATCCCTGACCAATGACTGCATGAGGTTTTTGGGGGACAGTTAGACACAAACCACAACAACAAGGGACTTCAAAAGAAGGTTTGGGAATGTGATACTACTGGGGATGGAAACCTCAGGGCCTTTACCCTGATCTACAGCCCATTCCAATTATTTATTTATTTATGAATTCTCAAACAGAGTGTCATTATATCACTAAATTTCTCAGTCAGGTCTAAAAGTTTTACACCTCCAGCCTCAGCTTCCTAGTGCTGGGATCACAAGTATGAAACACAAGACCTAGCTAGACCTTCCCAACACTTGACAATCACTTGACACACCACCCTCAGAACATGTGGAAAATTTGTTTATTTTTGTTATACTAAATAAAAGTAATGGCTTTGAATTGTCATTTTAAATTCAGGAAATCACCAAACACCATTTTCGTAAGGCAAATGTGCCTACAATAGAGGGGAGTGCACTATATTACTGTGAATATTTTTTTTTTCATATGCAGCTTTGAAATTCTAGGAAAAAGACACTGTATGAAGGTCTTTTCATTGTGAGCATGAATCATCCAAGTTTTTCTGATCACAGAATTGAATTCTGTGCACACACACTAGTACCTCAGTACTGAAAGTCATTGTAAAGTAGAATTTTCAAAAGGCAAATGAATGACATTAGTCCAATTGCAGCCAACTTGCTTTCTATTATTCAAATGTCAGAACTAGTTTTTCTTTCTCGTATCACTGGAAATTGATGTAGTCAACAGCTTCAGGGTTCAGAAATTATCTGTTTCTCAGTTCTCATTTCATCCCTCCTGTGCAGTATTTTGTCTCAGGAGGCTGTTGTTTAAACATAAACTCTTTCTTTGTGATTGTTATACCTAGTTAAAAGTCAGAAGAATGGAAGAATTTTGAAGAATTGTCTTTGGCAAGAATTTAGAAATGTAGTATGATTTATCTTTTAGTAATTGTACAACACTTGAAAAAAGTCCTTTGTGCAAAGAGAAGTCCTTCTGCATCTGCTGATCTGTTGAGTTTCTGTTATAGGACTGTTTCAGAGTAGTGTACACCCCAAAGTACATGACTTTGCATTTCAACCATGTAGGGTCAAGGGAGAGCCACAGATAAAGTCCTAGAGAAGATGGAGCGCAGTGCCATATGCTTGCAATCTCCACACTGTGAAAGAAAGCAGCAGAAGGGTCTCAAGCTGAGCATTTTGGAATTTAGCAAGACAGCAGACTGAAACACCTGCTTAGGCAAGCTTAGGCAAGCGCAGTGACTGCAGTTCAATCCCTGGCACCACAGGCTGCACCAGCCTTGCTCCCAGGGTGGTCGGAGCTACACACACACACACACACACACACACACACACACACAAGGTGTGGAGAGGAAGTGGGTGCAAAGGCCTTGAATTTACTTTCCAGTTACACAGACACACAAACACAGACACACACACACAGTACAGCATAGAAACAGAATACTTTGTTTTCAAAAGTACTATATTTATCCAATAATGTCCAAGCTTAAATTTTATTTTATGTAAAAATAAATATGGATATACCAATTGGCAAAATGTGTGTAAAATAAGCATAAAATAAACATACTAAAATTTAAATTTCCATCTTGCATATGTCCCTGTATCTGTAGCTTTTCTCTGGGACTGTTAGTTTGCAGTTTCATTTTCCTCTGCTAGTAGAGGTGTGTGATGTAATGATTTAAGGTTTCCTGATAGAGAAATGCTCACTTTACTGCCAGTAAAATGCACATAACTTTAATTAAAGGAAACAGGCTCCTGTCAGCAAGGACTTATAAACTTAAATTAAAATTATTTTTTAAAACCTTTTGAGACAGGGTCTTCTTATTCCATTCAGGATGTCCTTGAGCTCACTATGTAGCCCAACCTGGCCTTGAACTCTCAGCCTTCTTTCTGACTCAGCCTCCCAACTGCTAGATTTATAGGTCTTGTGCCACTACACTTAGCATGTAAACCTTAGTTCTTTTTTTTCTTTTCTTTTGTATTTTAGGGAAGGGTCTACAAGGTGTTCAGGGTCTCACTCCTAGGACTCATAGTAATCCTTCTGTTTACAGGTTCCCAAGAGCGTGGGTGTGCACCACAACTCCCGGTCTCAGTTGAAGTCTCAGTGCACTCCTTGGGCAGGGCTGGAAGAGTAGGCCCAGGGATCAAAGCTGGCCCCATGCCTGCTTGTAGGCACTTTAATCCACTGAGATATTTGGCCAGCCTGCAAACTTTAATTCTTGAAACAACTTTATTTTCATCATAGTTTTTTTCTTTTAACTTCTTGCCCCAAGATTCTAACCTTACTGTCAATGCCACCAATAGGCCCCTAGCCTCATTCACTTCACCACATTCCCTATTAATTTGTTCTGGGCCTTGTACCATGACAACATTTTTGAGGTTGAGATTCCACAGAAAAATGTCACAAACTCCATAGTTAAAACTATGAAAATTCATTTTCTCACAGATTGTATACTAGCTGATTCAAACATAAGTTCCTGGAAGATTTCCAGAGAGGGCTTTCATCTTGAGTTACAGATACCTAACTTCATGTTGAATCTTTAAGAGGGAAGGGTAAAAGGAGAAGGGCAGTGGGATACATGAGCATGCAAGATGCATTCATTTCTTCTTAACAGTCCCAAAACTCTTAAATGAATCCAGTATCTCTAAGTCCAAAATCTTTGATAAATATCATTAAATCAGATAAAACTCCAAATATGATTATTCCTAGAGAAGAAAGCTGCTTTCTTGCATTAATTTGTGAAACAACACAAATTATATGCTTCCAAGATGCAGTGTTAAGGGCAGGAATAAGACGTAATTCCTGTCCCCCAAAGGGTAAATGAGAAAGAAGAACAAATCCTAAACTCAGCTTTAGAAATTTCCTTAGATATTAAGGTTCATATAAAATCCTTTTTTGTTTAGTGTGTTCTTCTCCAACCCTAGTAAGGTAGTAGCATGATTTCACAGTTTTGGGAGGTGATTTGGGAAACTGCCTTCAAGGGTCCTAAATAATTGCTACTTCCTTCAAGAAAGGCTGAACTCTGAGGGACTGTGCACTGTGATCCTGCTCTGTGAAAACCAGACAAGAAGCCTCTTTTTTGGTGGAACCCGGGATTGATCTCAGGCCCTTGTGCTTGCCAGGGAAGCGCTTATTTCACTGAGTCATTTCTCTGACCCCAGGAAGCCTCTTTGAAACTGAGGAAGAAACAGAGTCACATCATGAGTCTGGTAAAAGTGGCAGCACTCACAATCTCAGAATCATTTTTTGAGTCATTGTTTTTTTTTTTTTCTTTCTTTCTTTAAAAGTAAATATTCAAAGCCAGATGACTGTATGGCTGGGTCCTTTAGAATCCAAAGATATGGTAGTCTTGCTTTTCTCTGTTCTAGTCTCTGTCATATTTAATTCAAATAGGCAGTGCCTTGCTGGTAGAATCTTACTTCAGTTGGTGGGTAGTTTCAATGGCTAAAGTTTGAATAGGATGAAATGGTTGTCCAGACACAACGCTGATATTTTCTTTAGAACAAACATTCTAATTTTTTAAAATATCATTAAACAGAGAGGTTTCCAAATTCCAAGTCCTGGTTCTTTTTAGCCTGGCATCTTCCTCTCCAATTCATCATTCTTCCGTATTTTAAATGATCAAGGAAAATCAAGCCTCTCGTTCACATTCAACATTTTTTTAAGAACTTCTGTGGAAAAAAAATCTAATTTCTTTTGTTATAAATTTTGTCTTCCAGAGAGAAACATTAGAGCACAGGTAAATCGGTTTTTTTCTTTTTTTACATTAGAGCAAAGAGCCCTCTCTTCTAATTCTCTGAAACTTATTCCTCATTTACACTTATATCCTTACAGCAGCAGCCTTAGCACCCACATTTCTAGCATAAACGAAATTCTTCCCACATCTGCCCATAATGCAATTCCAAAGCCACTTCCACAGTTTTATGGATTTTTTTTTAAATGGAGGCCTCAGCTTCTTGATAGAAAAGCTGTCTTAGTCAGTGCAGGGCACTATAGCAAAATACCATGGATTATGGGGCTGAAGATACAATAATTGCTTTTTTTCACTCTTCTAAAGACTGGGATGACTAAATCCAGTGTCAATAGGAAGCCACTTGACTTCCTAAAACAAAGCTTTCTCCTGACTGTAGATCATTACCCACATAATATAAATTAGTGGTAGTTCTCTTTTATAAGGCTCTCTCCATGGTAGGTCAGGGGTACACCCCCTTCTAACCTCACTGAACCTTGATGAAGTTCTAAAATCCCCATTTCCAAATATCATATGAAGGATAAAACAACAACACATGACTATTGGAAAGATATGAGTTAGTTCACATTCTCCTGGTAATACTTCTTGACTTACCATTCTGGAAAATTAAAACTAGAAATAAGAATTGTATAAATGAAAGCCTGAAGAGTAACTCTGAACTACAAATAGAATCTACTTCATGGCTGCACAACGTCATCGTTCTCAGGGTTGAGGACGGATCTTACAGGTAAAATTCATTTTATCTCTTGAAAGTAGTCTCAGATAAGCGATGACATCACAAGATGTGATGGCAAACGAAGATGAGAAGGAGCAGGGCTGAAAAACAAAGCCCAGTTTCAGCGATGCTTGGATGCTGACTTCATAAATCGTTGGTTAATGTGGAAATATCTTCAAATATATTACACAAAAATAAGATATAAAGAGCATGTTTGTGATTTTTTGAGTACACATAAGAATTAAAACAGAAAAAATACAAGTGATACAAACTTTCACTTAAAGTAATAATAATTTCACAGTATGTGTTGTAATACATAGTTTTGTCTTCCAAATGGTTATTCATATTATCAGATATATTCATACATAATTGGAAGAAGGAAGAGGAAAGAAATGTATATGAAATTAGAAAGAAAAGGAGTAAAGTTGAAAATAAGAGACAAAACAAATTATTATCTGCTCCTTTCCATAGACTAACAGAAATGCACAGTACAGTTGTCAAAAGCATCCTGTTACATACATAGAAAAATCTCCTTCTCCCACTCACTCTCCTGTCATTCTCCCTAACTCAGTAACTTTCCTTTTGAATAAGTTCAGACCAAATATGGTTTTGTTTTTGTCTTTGTTCTTGTTGTTTTTGTTTTTTCTTCTTAAAAATGAATAAAATTAAATGATGTTTAAAAAATGAATAAGTTCATTCCCTTTCACCAGTATCTATTTTACCCTTCAGACTCAATTTTTCTCTTTTAGGTTCTCAAACTAGGAAGACAATATGACATTTGAACATGTGGATATGATTTATTTCATTTAAGAGTATGTTTTTAGTTGCATCGATTTACTAACAAAAGACTCAAATTTATGCTGTTTTATAGCTGAATAATACTCCATTGTGTAAAAATACCACATCTTGCTTATCCATTTTCAGTTGATGGGTATCTGATTCCAGGATTTAGTTATGTCAAAGTGCACTTCTATAAACATGAGTACACATACATCATTATGGTGTGAGGTTTTCAGTTCTGGGTAGCAGGGGCGTGGATGGCTTGAATGGGACTTCCAATCCTAATTTTTGTTTGTATGTGTGTGGTCTACTCAGCCTGCCCTGGGGGCATCTTCTATGTAGATTATCATGTAATCTTCAAATAATGATCATTTCACTTTTCTTTCCCTATCTTTATTCCCTTTATATCTCCCACTTGTCTTATAGCTCTGTATAATGTTTCCAGAACCACATTAAATAGGAGTGAAGACAGGACAGTAGACATCCTTGTCTTGTTCCTGATTTTAAAGTGAAGGCCTTCAGTTTTTTTTTCCCCATTTACTATGATGTTGGCTGTTCATTTCACATAGATGGCTTTTATCAGGTTGTGGTATAGACCATTTATTCCGATTCTCTGTAGGGTTTTCATCATGAGTGTGTTGGACTTTGTCAAAAGCTTTTTATGCATCAATTGAAATGATCACATGGTTTTTGTTCCTAATTCTTTTGTTGGTGGTGTATTATGTTTACGGATTTGTGAATGTTGAACCATCCTTGCATTTCTGGATGGAATGCCACTTGGTCATGATGTATAATCTTGATGATTTGCTGTATTCTGTTTGTCATTATTTTATTGAGGATTTTTGCATCTATATTCATTAGAGAGATTAGTCTGTAGTTTCCTTTCTTGGATCTTTATTTGGTTTTGGAATCAAAATAATATATGACTCCAGGAATGAGTTTGGAAGGATTGCTTTCCTCAATTTCATTGAAGAATTTGACAAAAGTTGACATTAAAGTTCTCTAAATTTCTTGTAGAAATCTGTAAATCCACATGACATGGTCTCTTCTTTGTCAGTAGGATTTTTCTTACACTTTCAATTTTGTTCTCATTATTCTGTTATTCATAGTTTATATATCTTCTTGACTCAATTTTATCATTTAATATGTAGCTAGGAAACTGTCCATTTCCTGTGTCTTTTTCATCCTGTGAGAGTAAAGATCTTGGAAGTAGATTTTGGGGATCTTTTGAATTTCTCGGGAGCCTGGGAGATGGTTTAGTGGAATAAACGCTTCCCTAGCGAAGCGCAAGGGTCTGAGTTCAATCTGCGGTTCCACCAAAAAAAAAAAAAAGGAATTTCTCTAGGGTCTGTAGTGATTTTACAGTTTTCATTCTGATTGCATGATTTTTTTTCTCCTTTTTTTCTGTTTGGTTGGCTGGAGTTTATAAATTTTATTTATTCTTTCAAAGAAGAAATTCTTTGATATTTCTTTGTGTTATTTTTCTTTGTTGTCAATCCATTAATTTCTGCTGTATTCTTTATAATTTCCTGCCTTCTTTGGTGTTTGAGTTTGACTTTGTTGTTCTTTTTGTAGGAGCTTGAGGTACAACACAAAATCATTTATTTAGGTTTGCTCTATTTTTCTAATATATGAATTTACCACTATAAATTTTCCCATTAAAATAGTTTCATTGTTGCTGGGCGTGGTGGCGCATGCCTGTAATCCCAGCACTCGGGAGGCTGAGGCAGGAGGATTGTTGTGAGTTCGAGACCAGCCTGAGCTACAAAGTGAGCTTAAAGCCAGCCTGAACTGCATAACGAGACCCTGTCTCAAAAAGACAAAAGAAAAAAAAATAGTTTCATTGCATCCCATAGATTTTTATGGGTTGCATCTATATTTTCATTTTATTGTAAAGATATTTTACTTTTTTTTTTTTTTTCTCTTTTTTTGTGGAACCGGGAATTGAACTCAGGCCTTTGTGCTTGCCAGGGAAGCACTTATCCCACTGAGCCATCTCCCCAGCCCCGATATTTTACTTTTTTTAAATTTCATATGTGATCTATGGTTGTTTTGAAGGTTTTTATTTACTTTCCATGTGCTTATTGTGTTTTGTAATTTCTTTTGTCAATAATTTCCAGTTTTACTGCTCATTGGTCAGCTAGTATGCATGGGATAATTTCAGTTTCTTTATATTTACTTAAGAGTCCTCTGTGTGCTAGTATATGATCTATTTTAAAGAATGCCCCATGTGCAGCTAAGAAGAAATGTGTCTTTTGTTGTTGCTGGGTCTCGGAAGTCAATTTCTTCCAAGTCTGGTGTAGTTCTGTTATTTCTTTGCTGACTTTTTTTTTTTTTGCCTAATTGATCTATCTCTTTGTGATAGTGGTGTAGTGAAGTTCCCATTATGATTGTATTATTGATCATTTGATTTTTCATGTCTCTTAAAATTTGTCTTATGTAGGTGATTGCTTCTATGTTAGATGCATATATATTTATCATTGTTATCTCTTCCTCTTGCAATTTTCCCTTAACAAGTATGTAGTGACCTTCTTTATCTCTTTGAATGACTTTTGGTTTGAAGCTTATATTGTTTTCAACAGGGTAGATACCCCTACTTTTTCCTGATTTCCTGTGGCATGGAGGATTGTTTACTATCCTTTGACTTTCAGTCTGTGAATTTCCTTTTGAGTTAAATGTTTTTCTTTTGTGCTGCATATTATTGGATTTTGTTTCTTAATCTACTCTGCTAATTTTTTTTTTTGATTGGTATTAGCTTATCTTTGTCATGTTATTTTCCTGCTATTGGTTCTGTACCTTTTCCCTCTTCAATTACTTGTTTTATTTGGTGGCTCCTTACTGTTGTTCTTGAAGCTGTGATCACTTCTGAATCTTTCTAGAATATCTTTCAGTACACTTTGTAGGGCTGGTTCAGTGGTCATGAATTTCTTTAGTTGTTCTTTTACATTGAATGATCTTATTTCACCATTGAATTTGATAGTTTTGCATGGCACATCAATCTTCATTGGAATATTTTTGTTTGTTTTAAGATCTTAAATACTTCACTTCAAGCTATTCTTGATTTGATGGTTTGTATTGAGAAATTTGCCACAATTCAGATGGGCTTTCCATTGTACATGGTTACTTCTCTCTAGCAGCATTTAATATTCGATTTTTGAAATATTGATTATTGCATGTTAGACTGTAGGTTTATTGCAATAATGGCTGTGTGGATTTCTATAAGCCTTGCTTATCTGCATGTCAAGTTTTTTTTTCATGTTTGCAAAATTTTCTGCTAGTACTTCTGCAAATAATATTTTTATGTCATTTGTGCTGTCTTCTGCTGCTACATCGACACCTATTATTCTTATATTATTTTTCTTTGCATAATCTTTAGCTGCTTAATTGTTATTTCCTGGTACTTTGTTAGTTTTAAGAGATCTTTCCTTTCATATTCAGTAGCTGCAGCACTATCTTTATAGTCTGAAAGTCTGTTTTCAGTTTCATTATAGCTGTTTTGCCAGATTTTAGTAGAGTTCTTAATTTTCTGGATATTGGTTTGAATCTATTTCATGCATTCTAATTCTTTCCTGTATTGTTCATTCATTGAATGTATCATTTTTTCCTATTCTCTATTTTCTTACCTATGTCTTCCTTAGCTGTTCTGAGCAATTATTTAACAGTTGTTGTCATTTCTTTTTGGTCGTGAGAGATTATTTCTGATCTTAGTTCTTCTATAACCTGATGTACTTGTTTCTTTACTCCAGTTGCTATCATTTCTGAGAATTCAGTGTGTGATTTCCAAGTTCTTGTATGTATTTGCCTCCTGGAATTGTTCTTAGTGGGCTAGAGGATTGAGATTACCCTTTGATCCTGCAGTTTTTCATTTTTGTATCTCCCAGTAATAACCAGAACAGAGTCCCACAGGCCATTCTGGGAAATATATATATAAATTACAGGGTCTCACTATGTAGATCAGACTCATAGTGATCCTTTTGTTTTCAGCCTCCCAAGCACTACGATTGCAAGTGTGAGCTACCATGCCTTGTCTCAATGGTCTCAGCATACCTCAAGGGCAGGGGCAGCACAGTACCAACAAAGCCAAAATTCTTAAATGGCTGCAGGATATTTCCTGCCTTTTTATACAAATAACATAAAATACTGACCCTAATCCCACACTTCCATCCACACATGTGATAGACATATTTTATAAGGTAGTAATGAGATAAGAAGCTCTTCCATAAAAAGGCACCATAAAGTATTAATCATTACTCAGTTACAGAGGAAAGAATGACTGATGTGAAGAGTAAGGCTTTTATGCAGATGTTTGTATTTGTTTAAATTTTTAATGTGAACATGTACTTAAATTTTCATGCCAGGGAGATAGCTCAATAGAATAAGTGCTTGCCTGGCAAGTGCAAGAACCTGAGTTTAATCCCCAGTTCTGAAAAACCAACAAACAACAAACAAACAAACAAACCTCTTAATGTTAAATAAGTAAGTAGGTCTAGTTTATCAAAACCAATAAGGAAATTCAAAACTGAAAAGAAATATTTTTAATATGAAATCCATCTGGGGACATTACTAAGGACCTGACCAAACCTGATGCCCTGCTCTGGTCCCTAGGTCTCTTATATAAAACAGCATGCCTGATGGATATAGCACAGGACCTGGAGCACAACTCTGAGCTGATTCCTTCTTCTACCACTGATAACAGCATAAATATGTGTGTCCTAGAGCACACAGCACTAATTTTCTCATTTGTAAAAGATACAATAATTAGTTTAAAACTCTTTGTGATGCTAAATGATAAAATGTTTGTGAAAACTTTTAAAACCCTAAAACAATACAAAGTCTTTAAAATTAGTGAAATATCCTCATAACAAGAAATTAAAATACTTTGGTAATTAGATTTAACTTGCTGGTAGTATTGGAGTTGAAAGTTCTTCATATTTAAGTTTTTCTCTGTAAAAGAGCATTAGGTCATCTGTGTGTGCTTGCTTTAAAAATCGTAAAGAGCCGGGCGTGGTGGCACATGCCTGTAATCCCAGCACTCGGGAGGCTGAAGCAGGAGGATTGTTGTGAGTTCGAGACCAGCCTGAGCTATAGAGTGAGCTTAAGGCCAGCCTGAACTGCATAGTGAGACCCTGTCTCAAAAAAAGACAAAAAAAAAATCGTAAAGAGAGAGACAATGATAAGAAGGGAAAGAAGAGAAGAGGAAGGGAGGAAAGAAAACAAGGAGGAAAGGAGAGTGTAGACCCTTCACAGAAGACACTATTTTTGTCTGTTCAAAAAAAATTGGTTACTTTAGACCCCTTCTTTCACGTATCCATACCGAAAACTTGAGCAGATTGCTTGACAGTGTCAGACATAAGTCTTCCATATAGATTCTTTTTAACTGTGTAACCAATTTTAGATGATAGAAATTTGTCCAGTGAAAATACATATGCATTTATATATCATCCCAAACTTGCTGTAATAAAATGAGAGAAAAATAATCTGAATTGAATTTAAGAAAATAAGCTGACCTTCAGGAATGAATTGTCCATATTTGAAATCCTCAAAGTTAGAAAAAAAGGTTGCATGTGGGGAATGGTTCATGAAGAGAAGACTTACTTTAAGACAGTGAATACCTTTGTTGAAAATGGATAATTATTCATCAAGCCATTTTAAAATGCTATTTGTGATAAACAGTGTAATCTGCCAAAGTAAAAAAATCTTTTTCTCAACAAAGACAATGGGGAACAGAATGACAAACTTAATAAAATGTATTTTTCTTTACAAATAAAAACTGTTTCCAACTATACTATTTTGTCAGATCTTCTGCCTCATGTCTCTTTAGTCTCATGCAGAATCTCTCCTTTCATTGAGAACAGCATATTTGAAGTTTCCATTTTTTCTTAATTATTTAGTGTGCTGAAAATCAAGAAAGGAAACAAAAATGTGCTTTATATTTCAAAAATAGCTATAAATATGTCAAACAAGAACAATAAAATAGCCAGGTATATAGCTCAGCAGCATAAGCACCTGCCTGGCAAAGTCAAGGTCCTGAGTGTGATCCCTGGTACTGTGAAAAAGAAAGAAAAGTAAAGAAGGGGGGTAAAGAACTGATTCTGATAGGAAATTTGAAATACTATATTGATATGGAAGTAAGCAAGAGTGTGTATGAGATATAACAAATCTCTTATGTGGTTAGCTTTACCATATTGTGTGATTTAATCAATGAAAATCTATAATAACAATTCAGATAAAATTGCTACTGTTTCAAACTCTTTAGAAATAAAAGATTTTATTCTTTTTATTTTTTTAAGGAGGGTACAGGTTATAATTAAAACTGGAAAAAATTACAAGTGATAGAGATTTTCACTTAACAAAGTAAGATCAATTTCACAGTATTTGTTGTAATACGTGATGTTGTCTTCCAACCAGTTATTCATATTACCAGATATAAGCACGTAAAATTGTAAGGAGAAGGAAAAAGAAGAAAGAGATGTATAATAAGTTAAGAAGAGAAAAAGTACAAACAATTGAAAAAGTATATGAACAAATTTAAAGCATTAACTGCTTTTTTCCATAAACCAGTGAAAATGCAGAGTTCAAAAAGCAGTCTGCTTATATCCATAGATAAATTTATTTTCCTCATTCCCTCTCTTGTCCTTCTCCTCAATTCAATAATTCTTTCCTATCAAATAAGTTAATTTCCTTTTCCCACTATCTATTGTACCTTTCACATTCCATTTTTCTCTTTCCGATTCTCACACTAAGGAGATAATTCAATGTTTGAACATGCGGGTCTGATTTATTTTGCTTAAGAATATTTTTAGTTGCATTCATTTACTGAAAAAAGACTCAAATTTATTCTGTTTTATAGCTGAATAATATTCCATTGTGCAAAAATAGGAATAAAAATTTTGTGCCACCACATCAGAATAAAAGTTAAGATTTGCTAAGGGCATTTCTGTAGCAAAGAATATAGAATAAACAATGGCACTTTGCTTATACATACTGACTTTGTGATTCATTGCAGGAATAAGAACTATAATAGTTATAAGCTTTTTTTTTAATTTTAGGGAGGGGTCTACAGGGTGGCCAGAGTCTCACTACTAGATCGGACTTGTAGTGATCTGCCTGTTTACAGCCTCCCAAGAGCTGAGATTATGGGCGCACTCCCCTGTTGAAAAAACATCATACTGTTTCTCTTTTCCTGAAGCACGTACACATTTACTCAGCTCTCTGAATCTGTGTCTCTGTCTCTGTCTATCTCTCTAAATAAATATATAAATATCGATATAGATATAGACTTCCTATATATCCTAGGTGTTATTATAGGTATTAATTTCTAGCCCCTAACCAAAACCACAAAGTATAAAGCATAGATCCACAGACTTTTCCTGTAAAATCATTTTGTTTTCTTTTATTTAATTTTATGTTTCACTTCCCTCTGTGCTTCCACTAAAATGTTTTGTATAAACTTACATTCTATATAAACACAAATTACTATTACCAAATCCATAAAACTAAAAAGAATATGCATCTACCTTGAACTTACTCCTCTTCAACTGTTGGCTAAGCTGAGTTATATTTTACATAGATATGAAGAAATTAACAAATGCTTTTACATTATGCAGAAATCATTTTAAAGTATTAATTACTTTTAAATGATATAAAAGTTCTTTAATAAGAATCTGTTATTGATAATTATTAGGATATTATAACTATTACCAAAAATATTGATAATAGTAACACAAAGAGAAGCTCACTGGTAAGAAAATATCTGTTTTTAGGTCCAAATTATAGTGAGTATAAAATGCCTGTCTCCTACAGAGTGAATAGAATGCTTTTGTGAGGGCTAATTGAGCAAATCAGCAGTGAATTGCCTAAGATCAAATATTATTGATTCTGTGTTAGCCATATAGCAAAATCAATTTTGTCTGCTATATCTTGAAAAACTGGAAGATTCAATTGTCTCATCATGAAAACATACACTAGAAAAAGCAACTCTTTTCTTGCCTTGCATGACTCTTTGGTGATAAAACAAACAATATTACAACTTATGTGTTGTCCTGTTTCTGAGTTGAAGTTAACCATAGAATCACAGGCTCTAATGAGTTAAGAATTCCTTTCATCGTAATTCTCAAAACAGTATTTTATAACATAGTCTAAAAAAATTAAAGAACAAAGAAGTTTGTGAAACTGTGCATAAAGTCTTTTTCACTTTAGCACATTCACTGTAATTTAAACAATGGTATGGGAAGTTATTAAGAAGCCTGTGTTCAGCTAGTCTGTAAAAACATTAATTTATGCTAAATTCTGCTACCTCTAAGGTTTACCTATACAGGAAAATGACATTCTCCCCCCTGTTCTAACCTACCATTTCCTCCTTGATGGAGTATTGATCATTTTCTGTCCTGTGCATAGATTGTGATAACTGAGTGACCTTCTGCTCTTATTTATATGTGCCTACTCAGGCTGGTCCATGGCATTTCCTGTCTGAACTGAGAGAAGGACAAATTTGTAAGGGGCCCTGATGTGAGAAATCATCCCTGGATCTGTCCATCCCTTGACTGTGGGCAGCAATAACAGCCCTGCATTTGTAACATAAATCATTCAAAACTAGAGGAACTGTACAACATGTAGGCCACAGAGCTCTAAAAATGTTACAGGAGTAAAACATAACCCCACAGGAACAGCTTGTAACCAGTTCCATAAACTTGGCTAAAGGACACACTATACCTGCAGACACTCCTGCATGCACATGTAGACAAGATGTGTATTTCTAACAAGTTTCAGAAATCCAGCCATAGATCTGTGGGAGAATTTGCCTGGACCAGAGAGCTCACTCTGGAAACCTTGTACTCAAAGCCTTGCTTTGGCCACTCCAGACGCTGACCAGTCCACACATGGCTGAAACCTGAGGTTGCCATCCACAAGACTGCCCCATACCTATTCCCCTTGAATTTTGTGTCTTTTCAGAATGCTTTCCCCAGTTCTTGCTTCTCTGTAACCCTACTAGGGGTTTTTGTATTTGATCTTTGGATGACTACTCTGAGAGAATAAAAATAAAATCCAGTAAGAACCTTTACCAAATGTATCCAAAGCACAATGGACACTCTCTTATGTTAGATTAACTCCTTCACTTCTTTGTCAGTGTTACCTTCAGGAGAAATTCTTTGATAAGGGAGACAAACCCCAAACTCCTGATGAGAAATTTTCAGTGCTGAGCACCTGGGCTTGGGCCATCCTGGGACCACTGACAATCCTAATGTTACTCCTTTTAGGTAGGCTTTGGCTCAAAAGATTTCATGGAAGATGTCCAGAAAAGATTTTCCAGAGAAGCTTAACTGGGGAGGGATGTAACAGAAAGTGACCCACACTAGCAGTAAACTTCAGTTTCTTAGTTGCCCAGGGATTAGTTCCTGTGGCAGGTCTGGTTGCTCCTATCTCCTAGAAATAGCTGATCACTGTGATGCATGCTTTAAGACCCTGAAAGACAGTGAAGTACTCTGTCCCTGAACCCTACCTTTTTTCAACTTCATATGAACTTCCCTCCCTGGGTCTTTAGGGCTTCACATTTTGTGGGACCATAGATTCCCTGTGAGAACCCATCTGACGTTGAACTGATCTGCCTCCAAATCCTGAGTGTCATTTCAGTGCTTCTGCTTGCCATAGTAATACAGGTTTAACAAATATAATTCCACTTACAGTATAGTGTTCCATGATTCAACACTTTTAAGACATGAAAATATGAAGACATTAGGGTCTATCCCATATCTGCAGATGTTGTTGCATTGTATTCAGAAAAGCAATAGTGACTTCCAAAAATAAAGTAGAGCTCTTGGTAGCGGGGTGGCATGCTAAATGAATCAGTGACCATGCCACACCAAAGACCCAGGGAATCCTAGAAACTTTGTGACATCATAGAAACATACATAGCCTGGTAAAACCAACAGAAATGATAACTTCCATTCCTTGCATTGCCAGCAGGTGAAGACCTGGTTCATTTGATAAGAGATGGTTATAACTCAAGGCAGACATGATAGCAATGACCTTCCCTGTGTCTCAGTCACTCTTCCACCTTCAAATATTTGTTGGTTTTCCACATTTTCTTATGGTGCTTTTGTTTCCATTCTTAGGCTTGTCTCTATTTTATGCTAGCTTTTGTTGTAAATATTTGGCTATGAATTTCTTTAAAAAAACAAAATGTTGTTTTAAATATATACATTTTAATTTTATGTGTTTATTTTAGATATGTTCTTATTTAAGATTTTTATTCAAATATATACTTTAAAAATCCATTTTCATTATATGCTTACAATTTGCTTTAACTGCTGCCACATATTCCATAAATACATCTACTATAGTTTCTATTACTCTAAGAAGCCTCCAATTCTGAAGCTACCACAAGTAATGTTTGAGAAAAATCTTTGTATTTGTTCCCCAAATGACAAATGTTTGATATTGTATGAGATAGGATTGCAGGTAATAGGTCAAACAACTATTTAATGCTACAAAATTCTCACATTATCACTAAGACATTACTGATAGAGCCCATTAAAATTTCTTGTCTCTCACTACCCTTTCAATATTTGCATAATTGAGGATTTATTTTTAATATTTGTAAATCTTTTATATGATTTCTTTCCTTCCCTATCTATTGATTAACACTGAGAAACAGCATGTATTTACAAATCTCCTTGCCATCCAGATTTTACTCTCCCTGAATTTTCTTTTTCTTTTTCCTTTCTTGAGATTGGATTTCACTATGTGTGCCAGGCTGGTTTTCAACTCACAGTGATCCTCCCTCTTCAGCCTCCAGAGTGCTGGGATTACAGGTGTGTACCACCACACCTGGTATGATCAGACCAGTTTGGAGCAGAAGGGAAAAGTGCCCCAGAAAGGACAGATGCAAGGATAAAACAGTTTTCAGAGATAAACTGTAACTGCAGGATCTGGAGCAGCTCCAGCTTCTCGAGTGGAGGGCTCAGGGCTCGGGGTGTATCCTGAGGCAAAGCACACAGCTCTGGCTTCTTGTCCTGTGTTGTAAAAGGAAATGAGATCCTGGGTGTGGCATCATACAACTATAATCCAGTGGGAGGCTGAGGTAGGAGGATCCTTTCTAGTTCAGGGCCAGCTACATAGTGAATTCAGATTTACCACTTTCTCTGAATTTTCTAGTATCAAGTATCTTTGTATGATTTAGCGGTGCTAGGGATGAAGGTTTCAGTGTGTGTTCAACATTTCATGGGCCCGGGATGTAACTGAGTGACATGGCACTGCCTGGAAAGGGCAATTCCTGAGCTCAATTCCTGGTGCCAAAATATACCTAAATGTCCTATAATTACTTTCAATATTTCATTATTCTATGTTTGCATTACTAGCTTCTACATGTTTTATATTTTATTTAAAAACTCACTCAACCCCAAACTGCTCCTGGGGAAACTTAAAGATTTTATTCTGTGAGCTTCATAATATTAGTTTCCACCTGTTTGTATAAGAGGTTGGAGCATAACTATATTTCTGTTGTTATAGTGCATCAGTCTTCCTAATACTATTAAATCATGTGTTCTTTATCCATGGTATTGTGCTGTTAATTTTGTCATTTATTTATATAATCACATAAATATTTTCAGGGTCTTCTAATTCTTCCATTGCTATTTTCTTTAATTACATTAGTCTAATGTGTTTTAAGTATTCTGGTATACATACATTTTTTAAATATTAATGATTTTTGCATCTACAATTTTAGTTCTAAAACTTACTGTTACTTCCATAACTATTTAACAAGTGTTTAAAATTCCTCGTTCTTTCAGAATCTAGAACTAAATTTGTAGATATATTAAATCAGGACTCCAAAATTCAAAGACCCAATTGAAAAACGGGCATCTCAGATGAATATATACTTCTCAAATGAAGGAATATAAATGGTAAATGTATTTTTTAAAATGTTCAACATCAGGAGTTACTCAAGAAAAAAATGCAGATTAAAACAACACTAACATTGCACCTCATGTCAGAAAGAAAGGCTGTCCCTCAAGAAATCAACTGATAACAAATGATGTGGGGAAAAAGGCACCCCTCTGCACAGTGACGGGCATGTAGACTGGTACAACCATTAATGAAAATCAGTGTAGAGAATTCTTTGAAAAACTAGGATTAAAGTTTCCCTTTGAGCCATTATTCCCCTTTTGGGTATTTCTCTAGAAGAACTGAAAACATCATACTGCAGAGATACAAGTGTGTATGTATTTATAGCAGCTCAATTTGTCATAGCTAAGTCTTGCAAAATCTCAAATGTCCATCAGCTGAGGAATCGATCAATAAGTGGTGTTTTTTTGCAGTGGAGTATTACTCAGATATTAAAGAAAAGACAAACTTCAACCTTTTTTAGGTAAATAGATGCAACTAGAGACTACTCATAAGTGAAATAAATCAAATTCTTGTGCATAAATATTGTGTCTTGATAACAGAAGAACCTGAAAGAGTAAATCAACTCTGAAAGGTACAATCGATAGTGGGGAAAGGAAAGAAACTGTTCAAAGGGAAGGAACATCTGGGATGAGGGAAAGGACAAAAGAAAGAAAGAAGGAAGGGAAAAAGAAATGTATATGCATAACCACTGTGGAAATCAGTATGGAGGTTCCTCAGAAAGCT
>PVKA01026184.1:0-32029 GCA_004027165.1 Ctenomys sociabilis
GTATATAAGTTTTGATCTACCTAGGTCTTAACCATCCAGCAGAAAAGTATAAAAGTATAAAAATGAAGTATACATCGTGAGCCCATAATATTAAGCTGAGCTGTAAATGGATATGTTCGACAATTTCTTTGAATAACTCCCTATGGTTGCAGAATGCTGGACTGTGTTGGATTGTGGTGTCGAGTTCAAGCACCTAAGGTAGTTGAATGTCAACGTAGTGCCCACTTTTGACAGGTGTAGACAAAGGAAGGGTTGTAGAAAGAAAAAATCAGGATGTGTGTGTATAGACAGTACAGTTGGGATAGATAACGCTGTGCTTCTACATAATTCTATGAGAGGCAAGATCTGCACCATTGGTGGTGGGACAGGATATTATGTCGGCTTTTAGTGCTATGGTCATCCACTAGGTAAATAATTATTGAATCTTTGATATAATTCAGCTATATCAAAACCTGTAAATATAATATCATGTATGCACCTTGTACAATACCAAAACGTTATGAAAACAAAAAAAAAAAGAAAAGAAAGAAAGAAATGGGCATCTGAAATGAATACACACTGCTCAGAGAACAAAATTTAAAAAGTGAATAAATGTATGAAAAAATGCTCCATGTGGCTAGCCATCCCTGAAATACAAGTTCAAACAACACTGAGATACCATCTCACTCCAGAAAGAATGGCTATTATAAAGAAATCAACCAACAGCAAATGTTGGAGAGATTGTAGGGAAAAGGGAACACTTCTCCACTGCTGGTGGGATTGTAGACTGGTACAACCATCATGGAGGTCAGTGTGGATACTCCTCAAAAGAATAGGACTAGAAATCCCATTCAAGCCGGCTATCCCTTACTGAGAATTTTCCCAAAGGAACTGAAAACATTGTATTATAGTGATATATGTGTACCTATGTTTATATCAGCACAATTTGTGACAGCAAAATCTTGGAAACAACCAAGATGTCCGTCGCATGAGGAATGGTTGAAAAACATGTGGTATTTCTATATAAGGGAGTATTACTCAACTATAAAGAATGAAAAACTTGAAGCATTTATACTGAAGTGGATGCCACTTGAACATATACCCGTAAGTGAAATAAACCAGACACACATGTGCAAACATTGTATAGTCTCCTTAGTATAAGAAGTCATAAGAAGAAATACAAATAGAAATGTATAACAACAACTGAAAAGTATTTAGTCAGATAGTTAGGCAAACTGAACAGCATATGCTGCAGGATATTAATTAGCTTTTCTTCTGGATGGTTAACAACCTATGTTCACAGATGAAAAATTGGAGAAATAGGGCCACAAGTTCAGTCGACATTTTGGCCCTAGGCTTTCAAGGTCAATGAAGACTCAGAAACTAGGAGAACCTGTTCTGAAACATCATGGGACTGATTTGGGCCCCAAATTTTCTCATCAAGGAGACTATGGAGCCACAGAGCAATGTGATTGATGATCTACAGTGTGCCTGGGGAGAGTCACATGGAGAAAAAAACTTTCTCTCAGGGTCTCAGTGAGAGCAAACTGGTCAAGCAATGGCCGTGACTCATCCACATGGCTTACACAAAGGATCTACAGAATGATGTAAAAGATTACAAGATAAACCCTGCGGGGACTTAACTGATCTTATCAGATAAAAAAGGTACAATTTTTGTTTTATAGGTCTTGCTTTACCTCAATCTTAACCATGCAGCAGAAAAGTCTAAAAATGTGGTATATAAAGTGGGGCCATAATAATAATTTGAGCTCTGAATCGAGGTCTAGACCAAAAAGGGGGGATATAAAGGAAGAGCCATGATGTGTTTGTATAAACAATGCAGTTAGGATGAATATGCAGTACTTCTACATAGTTCTATGAGAAGCAAGATTTGCACTAATAGTATTTGGACAGGATATTATGTCAGCTTCTAGTACTATGGAGGACCACTCGGAAGATAACAAGTTGGGGCTGGGGAGGTGGCTCAGTAGAAGAAGTGCTTCCCTGGCAAGCACAAAGGCCTGAGTTAAAATCCCGGTTCCACCAAAAAAAAAAAAAAAAAAAAAAAAAAAAAAAAAAAAAAAAAAAAAAAAAAAAAAAAAAAAAAAAAAAAAAAAAAAAAAAAAAAAAAAAAAAAAAAAAAAAAAAAAAAAAAAAAAAAAAAAAAAAAAAAAAAAAAAAAAAAAAAACCTTAAGAAAAGTAGTATTCAAAAAAAGAAAAAAGTATTAATTATTGAAACTGTGCTATAATTCAGCTTTAAATAAATAAGTATACAGCTACATTCTCTTAATTCATTGATTAGAGACATCTGCTCAGATAGTGTCTGTAAGTAGAATATCATGTATGTACCATGTATGACAACAAACCATTAGGAAAACAATTTGCAATATATTAATGTAATAAAATCAAATAACAAGGGCTGGGGATACAACTCAGCAGCACAGTATCCGTCTGACATGTGTGAGGTCCTGAGATCTAATCTCATCACCAAAAATAAAAATAAATGAAAGAAAGACAAATCATACAACATCTACCTGTATAGGGTTTTTTTCTAAATGTGCAGTTATCATGAATTTGAATTCATACATTAGACACACTTAACTATTAACAATATAAATAAATCATACAATTGTAACAATAAAGTTTAATAAATGTCATGTGAATGTGGTTTCTCAACCTCAAAATATTTTATTTTACTCTCCTCACTTTTCCTGTGAGTAAATGAGATGAGTAAATGTCCACATGATGGGTCAGTGGATATAGCTCAGTGGCAAGCACAAGGTCCTGAGTTCAAATCCCAGTACTAAAAAAATCCAAATGAAAGAACATCTACCTGTGTTTATGTTTTTTTCTAAATATGTAAATATCAAAAATTTAAATTCATATATTAGACACCCTAAATTTAACAATGTAACCAATAAATATAAATGTCATTTGAATGTGTTTTGTCAACTTCAAAATACTTTCTTTTACTCTCCTCACCTTTCTTGTGACAAAGTGAGATGATTAAGTGTCTACATGATAGAACTGAGGATATAGCTCAGTGGCTCAGTGGTAAGTGCAAGGTCCTGAGTTTGAATTCTGATACCCACGCAAAAAAATGTGTATATGATGAGATGATGTGACAAGAAAAACTAGAGTGCTGTGACACTATGAGAGGGTTCCCAGACTCGTTTCCTCACTGCTATTCCTTCTACCTGGGGATTCTAAGTGATGCGGCTACAGAGCAGCAGAGGACAGAGTCCTAGGACTGGCCAATCAAATTACAGGGAACTAGAGTCCTTTGCATGACCAATAGGGGTGCCAGCACTAGAGGCCTTACCAGAAGGGTCTTGTGCCCAGGAACTTCCAGAATGTTCCCAGCTTATGACATTTCTTTATTTCCTTGCAAAAGCATGAGGGTGGTAATGCTTTCTGTGAGATGTGTGGACTCAGCTCAACACACAGACGCCTTCTGGCCTGTGCCAATGTTAATCAGAGGACCTAAGCAGGTCAGTTAGGTTCATCTCGCACAAGTTTCATAGTGGTTAAGCCTGCCCTGCCTTATCTCTGGGAGAAGCCAAAGTTTCCGTATTTGTGGTTTTGCAACTTTGTATACTTTCTATCCAGCGACTCTTAGGGTTATGGCTTCAGACCAGCAGAGGGTGCATTCCTAGGACTTGTCAATCAAACTGATTGATATTTAGGACCCCTCCCACCGTGGGAGGCAGGACGCCATTTTTATCACGAGTCCTCCAAAGATCGAGGCTTGTGAATTTTCGCTAGATCCTAAACAATGTGAGAGGTAAGGTTTTCTGTGAATGACATGGACTTGGGTCAGGAGACGGAGGAATTCCAGGCCTAGGTGACTGTGAAGGGGAGGACCTAAGTAGTTGGATTGCTTTCGTCTCCCACCACAGTTTTATCGCATTGGGTTCAACCGTGCCCTCAACCATGTAAAGGCCAAAGGCAGGGTTCTGGGATGTGTGCCTTCCTATCTTCTATCCGTCCTATTGTCTGGGTACTCAAGAGGGGTTTGGTTTCAGGCCAACAGACCAAAGAGTCTGCGATCTTACCAACCAAATTGCAGAAAACGCGGATCTTCACTCCACCCCCACCCTGTCCCCACCCCACTCCCAATAGTGGCAGTGGTCTTTCTGGTTGCGCACAGGGGCTCCCACACGGGTTTCGGCTTGTGAAGTTTTTCTACTTCTTTAAGGAAATTGTGAGAGGTAAGGATTTCTGTGAGCAGTATGGACTTGGGTCAGAAGAGGGGAGAATCCTAGGCTTGCAACACTACTAGTAGGAGCACCTAGCTGGGCATGAGCATAGGTGAGGTGGTGCACATTTAATCCGAGCACAGGGGAGCCTGAGGCATAAAGATTGCCACGAGTTTGAGGCTAGCATTGACAACATAGTAAGCCCCAAAATGGTCTGAACTACGTAATGTGACCCTGTCTAGTGAAAAGAGTGAGGGACCTTGAGGGATGATTTATTTCACCTCCCACAGTAGTTGCTTCTGTTTTGTTTTTTGTCTTTTTGAGACAGGATCACACTATGCAGTTAAGGCTGGCCTCATGCTCACTTTGTAGCACAGGTTGGTCTCAGACTGGCAACAATCTTTCTGCCTCAGGTACCCTTAATGCTGGGATTACAGGCTTGTGCCACCACGTCTAACTCCCACCATAGTTTTATAACATCCTGACCTTTCCACATCCTGTTAGTCCTGCAAAAGTCTCAGGAAAGGCTCACAGATGTGTAGTTTTTCTGACTTCTAGCCAGGGATCTGAGGGGTGTGGCATTACATCAGCAAAGGACTGACCAATCAAATTGCAAAGAACACATATCTCTTCTCACCATCAACAGGTCTTGCCAGTGTTGTTCACAAGTTGTACCCATGAGCTCCAGGAAGGCTTGAATTCTGTGCGTTCTCTCTAGTTTCTTGACTGGAGTGTGAAGGAGGTAAGGCTTTCTGTGAGGCATGAGCAAGAGGAACCTAACACTGACCAATCATCAAGGAAATCTTTAGAGGTGAATTGGATTCATGTCTCAACTTTTTAGGAGGCCCAACACACTGCTATGTGTGGGAAGAACTAAGGCAGATTTCCAGGGTGTGATATATTTTACTACTTCTATCCCTTCAATCTCAAGAGAGCAAAGGACATGGTTTCAAATCACCAGACAGAGGGGTCCTAAGACTTGCCAGTATTTGTGCACCATAAGGAGCACCGGCCTCCCCTCCTTCCAGCAAATTAAAGCTAGAAAGCTCTAGGAAAAGAGCATGCTTGGGTTCTTTCTTGATTCCTGTTAGTGGAGTTTGAGGGAAGTGAAGTTGTTTGTTAAAAGGGTGAACTTGGATCAACATAGGGATGAGTCCCAGACCTACTCTGTCAGGAAAATGAGGACCTTGACAGGGGATGAAGTGATCCAGGTGGCCCTGCCTTCACTGTGAGTCCTGTAGCATCTCAGGAAGATGAGAGGTTTGGCCTTAGGGGAGTATCCTCAGTTCACAGAAAAGATGAAGTGTAGACCCCGTTAGGAGTGTATAGGTGCTTTCTGAGGACTGAGGGTAATCTTCACCCCAGGACACAGAAAGAGCCCCACAGATTCCCATCTTATCTCCATATCACCCTCTGAGAATTCACACAGTCCCTTCAGGTAGAGCTACTGTAAAGCCCAAATAATTTCTAAGAGCATACATGAGGTCACACTGCTATCCTGTTCTGTATGCGTCGCCTTAGTACATCAACAAACCATGTCAGTTTGTACAGATTACTGCCTAATGTTATGTCTGCTTATGGCCATAGAGCTTAAATTATCCATGTTTTTAAAACAAAGAGAACACAAAAACCTCAGGCCTACCTGGGAAAAACATTTAATCTCCAGCCTGGGAACATTCTTATAAATTAAGTCACTTTGACCCAGCCATTCTCGGGAAACAGCTAAAACCGCAGAGTTAACTAATAGTTGCCCTATGGCCTACCCCTCTTAGTTTCTTTAAAAAGTCATATATTCTCAAACCCACCAATTATTTTAAAGGTCAACCTAAACTAACCAATGCCATTCGCTTCTGTAACCGCACGCGCTTACAAGACCCCTCCTCCCTTTGTCTTCCAGCTTAAAACCCAGCACATAGTCAACTCTGGGGCTCTCTGTCCCTGCACATTCAGTGGGCCCCATGCATGCATGGAAAATAAAATCCCCTTGCTTTTACATGAGAGGACGTCTCTTGGAGTCTTTCTTCATGCAGTGGGCTTCTCAGACCTAACACTACGACCCTCTCACTTCCACTTCAGGCTTGTAGGGAAGTAAGAGCCTTGAAGTGAGAGGGATTCTGAGAAAATCAGTGGAGAGAGAGCTGTATTCAATGTCCAGTCCTCGCTAATCATCACTGTTAAGACTGAGAGACCTCTTCTGCCAGTATTAGGAAGACCTGGGATGAAGTGATCAGATTGTTGAAACTTTAATTAGTCTTCTTGATCTAAGGGACCTTAAATTCTGAGAGCTGTGATGCAGCCTGGCTTGGAGGTTGGAGAGGAGATGGACACAGTTTGAGCTCAGAATGTTAAGTGAAATAAATTCTGTAAACATGCTTAAAAATTATACGGTTTGTTTTAGGTGAGAAGAAGTACAAATATATTAAAGAACAAAATGAAAGACAGACAAAAGAAATAACGTGATAGATCCTTACAAAACAGAAAATTCAGTAAAAGATGAAGGGAGGGAAAAGAAGGCAGAGTAGGAGGACGTAAAATGAAGTAAGATTTGTCCCCCTACAGTGTAATGTATTTGCGATGTACAGCAGATGTGTACAATAAAAGGGATTTATAAAAGAAAAAGTGAAAATCTTGAGTGCACATTGAGGGGACAGTCCTCTCCAGAACAGTGGATAGCTCAAGGAATCTGACCGCACTCTGACAGCTCACCTCTGGAAATTTCAGGGCTGTGCTTGGAATCTACAGCCTGTTGGGCCCCACAGTTCCTCTTACAAGGATTCTAGGAAGGACAAAGGTCAGCATAGCAGAGGAGAGCCCAAGAGGAGGCGGAGAGTGGCCTGCACGCTTCAAATGTGTACTGAGGGCCCTTCTCCACCCCACTCCAGCTGTGCTCTGGAGCCTTACACTCTGGCAGGTGCAACCTGAAGATCTTCCTATGGTTTCATAGGAGTTGGGCTGATCAGAAAGGCAGGCCTCCTAGGAGGCTCTGTGTCACCACATAAGACTGACTTGTTAACCCATTTTGTCACAAACACCCTGATTGAGATTTTAACTGAAACATTTCATTGTCTTTCTCCCCAGGTCTGTGGGATCCATTGCTTATCTTTCTACATGCTCCCTTGCCTGTTGCCTTCAGCAGGTGTTATCATGCCTGGCCTCTACAGTGTTCACAGCTCACTGTTAAGAGTGATGACCAGGACACAGCTGGCTTGGAAACTGAGCAGAGCTCCTCAGAGGAGGGGCAACAAGATAACATATCTATTTCATCTTTTCACTGTTCCCTCCCCTCCAGCTCTTCTTCCAGTTCCTCCCTTTCATACTTCTCTCTGAGTACAGAGCCAGAAGAAGAGGAACAGATGGAGCAGGAGGCACGGGAGGAGGAGCGGCCTGCTGCTAATGTGTTGAGTGCTCTCCAGAGTCCTCCTCAGATTGCTGCAATCAACCACCCTTCCTCTGCTTCTTGGAGCATGTTGGATGAAGAGTCCAGCACCACACAAGATAAGGACACTGGATCCTTCATCCAAGAAGTGCTAGATAATAAGTTGGCTGAGTTAATGCGGTTTTTCCTCCTCAAACACCAAACAAAGGAGATAATTACAAAAGCAGAAATGCTGAATGGTGTAATCAAAGAATACACAGACCACTTTCCTATGATCTTTGGGAGGGCTTGTGCATTCACAGAGCTTGTCTTTGGCATTGTGGTGAAAGAACTGGGTCCCAGAGACCTTATCTATATATCTTATAACACTCTAGATCTCCACTACTATGGAAAGCTGAGGGGTTACCAGAGGCCCTCCAAGGTGAGTCTACTCTTATTTGTCCTGGGGATGATCCTCATAGATGGTAACTGCATGCCTGAGGAGAAGTTCTGGGAAGTGCTGAATGCATTGGAGGTATATGCTGAAAGGGAACATGTCATCTATGGTGATGTCAGAATACTCATCAGAGACCGGATACAAAAAAGTTATCTGATATACAAGCACATTCCCAGTAGTGATCCCAAATGTTATATATTGCACTGGGGCCTGAGAGCCCATGGTGAGGTCATTGAGGGAAAAATCTGGGAACTTTTGGCCAAGCTAAAGAAAGGGTACCATGCTTAGTTCATTTCCAGCTTGGTGCAAGGATGAGTTGAAAAATATGAGGGAGCCTAGTCCATAAGTGGTGAAGCAAATGGTGCTATAGCCATGAGCAGTACAAGCTCTGATGTCACACGAAGCAGCATTTCTGGAGGTCTGAGGCCTAAGTTCCAGTGTGTATTTGAAGATAGTGGACATGTTTCTAACTATTGATGGACTATGGTAGAGCTATTATTTGTGTTCCTGTTCTATAAGAGAGACTGAACAATTTAAATTTTGGTGAAAATATTTTTCAAGGGACTTTCACTTTATTGGAAAATTAGGTTTGCTACCTTACTCTATTAATATGAGCTATGCAGGATATTTTGTGGGACTGGTGATTGAATTTGAGACTTTGCAATTGCCAGTCTGACACTTATACCACTGAGCTATATTCCCAGCCCTCATTTTTCTTTTCTAAGAACAAAAGTTTGCCATGTTGTAAAAATAATGTAACTAAAATTTCTAGGGTTTTTCTTTTTGCTTGTTCAGCCCACCCTGAGGATAGGGCTGGAGAGGCATGTGTTTACAGAGTCAAACTATGAATGATCCCCTGTGCTTGCCTTAGCTTGCCTAAGCAGGCATTTTAGACTGCTTAGCTATCTCACCTGCCTGAACTTCTGTATTATTTTGTGATGTGAAACAGGGCAATATAGTATTGTAATAGAAATTTTCTTAAAAATGTTAAGATTTCAACAGTAAAATAAAAAGTATAAAACATACTTAATATTTGCATTGACTTACCCATTTTACTTTTCTCTGTAAAATTAAAAGATTTGTTTGATTTGTTACAGAGAGTAAGACAAGATGAATCATAAAATAAAACCTCACAGATTCTTTTATGTATTGAACACTATTTGAACATTTGTTTTTGGAAGGTGCTCTGAAATAGTGGGAATACTAGGATAAACAAGATACATTTCTGCCTTCCAAAACGGTACAATCTGGGTATAGCAGTCATATGGGAAGATGGTGAGTTGTCCTTGAAGAGCTAAGGAATAAGTAAAGGAGTGAGGAAGTGAAAGTCTAGATTCAAGAAGTGGAATTTAAATGCAGTGAGTCAGGGCAGTTTGTGGTTTGAGAAGTAGCAATTTCTTCTCCGGTTAATTTTTACTTAAACTAATTGGTAGCAGGCATCAGAGTAAAAGTTATAGGTGAAAACTTGCTGTCAAAAACCCCGAACAGTTCTGTTTGGATGCACCCTAAATCCAAGAGAAATCTCAACATGGGACTGGTATAGACAATGTCCTATACTCTTGTGCTGACACAGTTAAGCTGTGTGTGTGATCTGTGTGCTCTGTATACAAAAACTGTAAGAATTTCTTGAAATCTAAAGTGGTACTTATTCTTTTGAACTAATGCCAAAAGCTTGAGGGCTGGCTCTCTTCCCCAGCCTGGGAAGGCCAGAGCCTAGTCTATTAAAATGAAATTTAATTAAGTTATTTTGTGTGTAATTTGGCGAACTTTAGAGAAGAACTAGAATATGAGAGGAGGATAAATACATGAAAACATTGGATTGGGTGGCATGGCAAGAACAAAATGAAAGCAGTAGGTTTTTCACTTGAATTCTAAAGTCTTTGACATGCATCCAGCTGGAGACTCTTTTAAAGCAATTTCAATAAGAGAGAACATTTACTGTACCAGAAGCAGGTTTTTGGGTGAGTTGGTATTCTGTGACTATTAAGCTACAAAACTTCTGAAGACTTCTGAACAAGGAAAACAAGTTTAATTTTCCATAAGATGCTGATAGGGCCTGTGGACAGTATCGTGTTGATAAAAAACTAAAAGTAGAAAATCTACCACCCATTTGGAACCATGTATGTATCCTTGGTGATCTTGAGGGGTAGTTTGTGGAAAGGTGGGACTTAACATCTGATTGAAACAAGTTTTGTGCCCAAGGTGCTGAGTTCGAGTTCTGCTACCAAAACAAAATAATTTATAAAATTTACTTAAAAATGTCATTCCAGGAAGAGGTCCATAGTCTTCCCAGACTGCTAAAGGGATCTGTAGCTTAAATCAAGGTTAAAAACCCTTGGGATAGATAGACTCCAGTTTGATTACACAATTCTGAAATCTTGGTGGGGAATTCAATAGAACAAGGAGAGGAAATCAAGAACAAACTGCAAAGTAAGCTGTTGGAAATTATATTTGCAATTTTTAAACTTAAATCTATTTTGAGATTCAAAGGAAATAACTAATACTATGATATTAACAGCTATTATCTTAAAGTGTTTACTATATGTGTGTTGTATGCATTTACTGCTTTATTACAATAATCTTTTAAGGAAGTTATGAGATAAAAGGTCCTACATGGAAAAAAAAAGAAATGAGCTTTGTGGCATGACCACTTTTACGGTGAAACAATGCCAGAATATTCATCATTGTTGAATGTTTGAAAACCATTTCTGAATTTCTTTTATTTTGCCAGAAACATCTTTTTCATATGCAGTCTAAATCTGACTGCCCCTTATAGTCTAGCCATTTCTCCAAACACTATTTTATTTATTTATTTATTTATTCACTGTATTTTAGGGAAGGGTATACAGGGTATCCAGGGTCTCACTACTAGATCATACTCATAGTGATCTGCCTGTTTACAGCCTGCCAAGAGCCAGGATTACAGGCACTACTTTAAAGTGCCACAAAATAGGAAAGGAAAAAAAGGAATTCAATTAAGTTTTCACCTGTGTCAAACACTCCCCCTGGTATTTCACTCACAGTACATCTGTTACCCGCATCCTGCAACACAGGGCTTCTCAACCTTTAGAAAAATATAAGGCTTGGAGTGCAGGGTAATTCTTGCTATATCAAAAGTGGCATGTGACAGTTCTAGGGATTGACCCCAGGCCTAATTCATCTAGGGTGACACAGCCTGTACTCCTCCTATCCTGAGGCTGACTTTTTCCAGTTAGTTCATTTCAACACCAAAATAAAGATCTATGGGAAAATATTAAAGTATGCCTAAACAAGGATAGTGACAATGAAAAATAAAATGTTATTTGAGGATTATGTAAACATTTTACTTACCTAAAATTTTCATGTTCAAGGCTGACCCCTGTGTCTATGATCTAACTCTAAAAACCTGACCTTTTGCTCACAAAACTCATCACAGTAAGCTCCTCTGAAGTCTATGCCCTCCCCTCACTGGAGCACCCCAGAATCATGTGCTTTCCCTCTGAGTAGAGTTTTTGTATTTACAGAAGGCTCCTGAGCATCTCATTTCCCCCTGGAATCCTCTTTGATAGCAAAATCCCCTCTGATATAAAAGCATACTCTGATTAGTGACTGTTAAGAAGCCTTCTTTAGGCATCTTCAACACATTCTCAGAGTATTCTCCAAACGGCCTGATGAGGAGAATTTGATTTGCCACATGATCTGGCAGTTAGTGACAGGGATTATGAAACCTTGAGATTTGCAGCAATGTTTTAACAAGATGTATCATTTGAATTAAGCCACTGAGCCATTCAGATGAATATGCTTTCACAAATGATCAGAAAAAAAGCTTCCTTATAAGCCCTGTACATGGGAGTGGACCACAGATAGCACAGTGAGCAATTATCTAGGAGAGACTGATTTCCTTTGGAAAATCTTGAGTCCTTAAAGGAATTAAACAGTGGTTTCTCTTTGAACATGCTAGCTCTGTTATAAAAAAGAAAAACAGCTATGCTTGAACCACTTCTTGGCTTTAATCTTCTTCCAAAGGGAAATGATGGTTTGTGATGTACTAAAGACACCTGTATAAGTTCTCAGGAGTTTTCAGTCATGTCATGGTTAGCTGTGGTTCTCAGGTTAAAATATTTGCCATATGTCAAAGAGAAAATACTCATCCTAATGGGATTACATAGGCTGTTGAAAGGACAGTGCAGAAAAGTGTGACTGAGTAACAAGATTGGTTATTACCCTCTAAGATTAATAGATTTCATTTAAAGTAGATAAGATCTTGTATTAGAAATCAACAGCCATATGGTCACTATAAAAAAGAAATTGAAAGATTTTGAGGTAATGTTGACCTCCACAGAAACTCTGGCAATAACTAAAGTACATTATGTTATAAAATTTAGTGATGATTTTCTTAAGTACTGTTGTGGCATGTGTCTAGATATACCTCCAGAGCCTCATGTGGTCATAGGTGGAGATATTCAGAGGCAGCTAGATCTATGATATGTGGTGCCTCAGTTGAGAGATGCTGGCCTCATGAATGCGATGTTGAGATTCAGCATGTGTGATTACTGAATTACTCTACTGACTGGTTTGTCATTAGTTCTGGGAGCATATGATGGGAAGGCTCACCCTGGATGTGAGTGATACAACCTGAAAAGTGGATAGTCTGGAAGGAATAATGAGCAACAGGCTGCTGCTGCTGCTTCACCTCTTTGCTGCTTTCTGCTGCCTGCCTTCTACCTGCCATGAACTGCTTCTGTTCTGTGATGCCCCTCTGTCATGCCACCCTGCCGTGGCACCAACCAATTATGAACTGAAATCTCTACAAACTGTGAACTGAAGCAACCCTTGCCTCCTCCAACTTCTTGGTGTCAGCTGGTTTGTCTCAGTAATGTAAAAAGCAACTAGAAAAGTACCTTCTTTGTAGGAGTTTATGGGACTGACTAAAACACCCATCCCCACCTTATCTACTACTCCTCACCTCTGCTCTTCTCTTGAGTAGGACACAGGGTGTTAAGATCATGGTATTAAAAGACTGAAGGAGCTTGTATCCTGGGGTCATTCCAATATTTAGACTGACCATGTAGGGGAGATGGCTCAGTGGAATAAGCGCTTCCCTGGCAAGCACAAGGGCCTGAGTTCAATGCCTGGATCTGCCAAAAAATAAAAAAGAAATACACTGACCATGTAATAATTTAGTATAGGGGTGGAGATATACCTCAGCAGCACAAAAACCTGCCTGGCAAGCACAAGGTCCTGAGTTCAATTCCCAGTTTTCATGTGGTGTGTGTTTTAATCTCTTCTCATAAGAATACCAGTCACATTGCGTAAGGTTCTCATTTATGTAAATTCATTTTGCCACAGTTACCTCCTAAAAGGCCCTAGCTCCATGTACAACTACATTCTAGTTACTGGGTGTTAGGACTGGAACATATATATTATAGGTAAAGAAAGACAATGCAAATTATGACACAGTCAATTCAAATCACAACCAATATGTGAGGAAAACTCTCCTCTCTTCAGCAATCTAAATTTCAGGGAATTTGTTTTTATTCCATCAGTTTCCAGTTACTCTATGGGACTACTGTAGAGTTATGCTTTCTATTATTACTCTTATCTCAAGATTTTAGTTGCAAAGAAAATACGGTTTTTTTTGTACTTGGTACAGGGTCTACAGGGTCTCATTCCGTGGATCAGACTCATAGGGATCATCCTGTTTTCAGCCTCCCAGGTGCTGAGGTTCCAGGTGTGAGCTACTGTGCGCAGTCTCAGTGGCCATCGCCATGCGCCCCAGAAGTGTGGCCAGCATCACACACTGGGGACCAAGCCCTGGCAGCTGTGCTGTGCCTAGGCAGGCGCTTCAGTCCGCTGAGCTGTCTGGCTGCCCCTGTGTTGTAAAACATTTCCAAATTGCATATGAACCACAGTTCTTCCTTTTCCAGAGTTCCCACAAATTATAGCTCCTTCCCCAAGGAGAATTTAGCTAACAATGTGGTATTTATAGTTTAAAAGCTAATTTCAGGCTTTTAGAAAGCTAGGTATGCTACAAAACATGCATTTTAACTATAGATAGATAATGATGAACATATATTTCTGCCACTTGCCTTTCAAGGTTCCAATTCACTTTTCTCAAAATTAACACATTTAAGCCAAAGTGTGACACTTAAAGGTAGGGTCTTTGAGAAACAATTAAGTTAAAATGATATTAGAGTGGATTCTAACTCAGTGTAATTGATATACTTACTGAAAAGGGCGACAAGGAGACACAGATATGCACAGAGGAAAGGCAATGTGAAGAAGCTGTGACAAATCCAGCTATTTTCAAACTCAAAACACAGACCCAGAACAAATTCTTCCCTCAGAGTTTGAGCCCTGAAATGAAATCAACTTTGCAAACTCTTGATCTTAGGCTACCAGACTCCAGTGCTGTGAGACAATAAATCTACATTGTGATAATTTGTTATAGAAACCTTAATAAATCATTACAACTACATTTTGAAATCAGTGTGGGGTCTTTCTGTAACAGCACATTTCTATCCATCTTACACTTGTAATTACTTCTTAGACCTACATTTAGTGGAATAACAGCTTCAACAAATCTCTTAGTGATAGACATATAAGTTTTTCTGAGTTGTTGCTATGATAAGGAGAACTGTAATGAGTACCTTTGGATCTAAATTCTTGGGGAAATGCAAAGTATTTCTTATAAGAAAAATATTAATGAGGAAATTTAGTCTAAGTAAGCAGAGTGTGAGTGTTTTATATATTTATGAAGATATTTTTCCAAAAAGGTTCCACCAAGATATTGTCCCACAAGTTACTGTATGTGACTGTCTTCTGTTCTTAAACACATAAGACTTATCAATAGTTTAAATTTGGGCCAAACTTGTAAATGAAAAACCCAGGTGACCTTGAGTTTAGTGATGAATTTTTTAGACACCACTTCAAAAGTTCCAACAAGCTAAGAAAAAATGTTAAGTTGAATTCATTAAAAATAAAAACTTCTACTCTGTAACACACAGTAGGAGAATGAAAGGACAAACAAGACACTAAGGTAAAACATTGCAAAACTTATGATAAACCAAATGTATCCAGATATACACAAAACTTTTAAAAACTAGACATTAAGGAAACATAAAATTCAATTACAAATCAGAAAATGTAACAGCAGATATTTTACTACACTCTATATGCATAGCATGTAAGTATGTGAAAAGATGTCATATGTTATGCATCTTTAAGAAACTACCAAGTAAAAAGATGAAGAGACTATATTATACACATGTTAGAGTGGCTGGACTCCAGATAACTAGAAACACCAAATTTTAGCAAGTATCTAAAACACAGTCATTGCTAATAGAATATTCATGGTGGGAACATGAAAGCCTATTGCCAAGTGAATAAAAGATAATATGAAAGACCTTACAATGCTTGACTCTAAACATACGATAATGTGACATACGCAAAAGTATTGAGACGCTAAACAGATTAGGGTTTAACAGGTGTTCTGGGGCTAAAGAGGAGGAGCTGATTACTAGGTAAAAAACAGAAGAGATGTAAACTAGCGATGAAATTATGCATGATAACGCGGTGATAGACATGTGTCAATGAATGTCAGCAAAGTTAGACAGCATGCGAAGCTTAATACTAGGATTCTGGGAAGTGACATTGCAGTGCAAAGTGGAGAAAGTGCTTTTCTGAGATTTAGTGTCTAGACACTGGAACATGGTAACATGAGGAAGAAAAGAGGAGACAGCTGGATCCCTAAGGCCCAGTAAGGATCTGAAGAGATAACCGAAGCCCAGTATGAGAGCAAAGACAGAGACTTGGATAAAAAAGGGAGACAGGAGACAGAGCTTTCTCCCTAAGTCGACTTATTGCATAAGAGGAGTGGCTTGAACGTTTGATGCACAGTGACTGTAGGTGACCTCAGAAGCCGCTCTAGAGAAACTCTCCAGAGGAGTGCAGCAGTGGACACAGTGTAGTGAAGTGACTGGTGAGTTATTTAGAATGAAATATTCCCAGGAGAGGATGATTGGACAGTATCCACATTAGAGAGGGGTCAACTATGTTTGTAACTAGGAATACCTGCTATCAGCCTCTGTCTAATGGCTCCTACTATCACAGTGAGGCTGCCACATTTAAGCTGGCATGAGCCACATGAAGTGAACAAATCAGGTCTTAGTCTCACAGTCAAAAATCATCCTGAACCTCAGTGGATGGATATCCCTTATGCCACCACACCACTGTGACTGGCTTACAGAGATGTATCAACTTGGATCTGGATTCTTCCTGTCTACACTCTCTACAGTGACAGAAGGGACATGTCTTAAAATGAAAATTTTTTTCTTTCTTTTCTTTTGTATTGCTTTCTTGCTTGTGTTCTTGTTTTGCTATGAGTGTGAGCATGGTTTCTAGTGTTGTTGTCATTTTTTTCTGTTCATTTTCTTGTTTCTTCCTTGTCTCTTTCTCTTCTGTCTTCATCAGTTTCCTGAAACTTGAATAATTTTCCTTCCCAAGCCTTACTTCTAATTTATTCCTCTCTTTCTATTTCATTATTTTTGGTCTTAACTCCTTTTACAGTTTCTCTCCTGTGGGTAAAATCACCATATTAAAGGCTTATTTCTGATATACCATTTCTGTTTCATTTTAGACTTTGTTATATAACCATAAATCTAGTTCATACATTCAAATTTAGCACATTAATAGTTACCAGATTTCATCGTTTTTGAGGCTGTTTGATGATATTGTTACGGCTAATTGTATGACTTCAGCCAAGGTGACATAATTGTTCTTCCTGGTATACCAAGACTGAGATCACCTGTGAGTGATGCCACAGGCCAGCACCAAAGAACCAGGGTTTCAGCCAAGTAGGCAGCAACTTCTCATCCAGCATCTAGTAACAGACTCAAAATCACAAAAGCTAGCTACATGTGGAAAAATCTCTGAGGAAGTCTTGCTCTAATCCATCCAAGTACTAGCAATAAGGAGAGAGGAAATGAGTGTCAGTTTCTCAACTCCTCCTCAACAAAGTTCCAACAGTCTGGAAATGACATCCCAGAGAGAATTAAAAGGGATTCTAACCCATATGATAGCCACAGCGGAGGAAGAATGTGGGATTCACTGCTACTGGAGAAATACTCCACCACTGCTGACCAGAGACCACGAATGCAGCTGGATCAGCCTTGTAGCTGACCTAGCAGATAGGAAGTCTGTGAAAGGAACTGGTTTCAATAAACCTTAATATTTTTTCTTGTCCCTTTTTACTTTTTATTTTCCAGTTTATTTTAAAGAGAGGATGATAATCATTGATAAGACTTCAAGACAAATTTTGGCTCTTTAATTCACTGTTGCCTCAAGCTCACTATGTAGCACAGGCTAGCCTGAACTCTGGGGGAGTAGCACTCCTGCCTCAACCTCCTCAAATCTAGATTAGAGTCCTCAAACCCCACAGTCAGCATCTTCAGTTTCTGAGACAAGGCCTCATCCACTAACACAAGCCAGACTTGAATTTCATTTTGTAGCAAGGGCTGGTCTTAAACTCCTGGAGATCTTCCTGATTCAGACTACAGACTGCTCCCTTACACCCTGCACCACCATGTTTTGTTTAGGACACAACATCTCACTCTGTAATTCAGTCTGCCTTCAAAATGATGAAGTAGCCCAGGTTGGCCTCACTCCAGTTGGAATCCTCCTACCTCAGCCTCCACAGTACTGTTTTACATGGGTGCACCACCAAGGTCAGCATGGTTTGGTTTTGAACCATGGTCTCACACTGTAATTCAGGCTCAGCTTGAACTTATTATGTAGCACTTACTGGCCCCAGACTGCTGGAGATTCTCCTGCCTCAGTCTATCCAGTACTATATTCCAGGCATCCTCCACCACAGCCCACATATTTTGTTTCGCAGACAAGATCTTGCTCTGTAATTCATGCTGGCCTCGGATTCACTATGTATACTTGCATGGTCTCCAACTCCTGGGAATCATCCTGGTTCAGCCTCCTAAATGCTGACTTACCACCCTATACCACCATGACCAGCATATTTTTTTGTTTTTGAGGTCAGGTCTCCCTTAAATTTCAGGCTGGCCATGAACCCATATGGAGTCTAGGAAGGCCCAAAACTCCTGGAGAACTTCCTGCCTCAGCCTCCATGGTGCTTCATTACAGCCATCCAGCAATATTCTAGCCAGTTTTTTATGTTTTTAATATTTTATCTCCTTTCAGAGAATTAAAAATATAATAGATAAGGCATTAAAAACCATGCAGAATTTCCCAAAAACACATTATAGGAGTTCAACAGTGTTATATTACACATTGTGGTCTTTCAAGTAGTTGCTGAGATTACCAGACATAACCATGGAATATACAGAAAAATAAAAATTTTAAGTATTAACTGTTGCCTTCAGAAAACTGGTAGAAATCAGTAGTGTAATTATCTTAGCTGTCCTGAGCATATAGCTGCTTCTTTCCTCCCATTCTCTCTTTCCTTTCTTCTTTCTCTCATCCTAAGTGTTCAATCCTTTTGAGCTGTTTCTTTGTGTCTTATTTTAGTTTTCAGATTTTACTTACTCTTTCAGGTTCTTACACTAGGGAGATAATATGTTTACACAAGTGGGTCAGATTTATTTCACTTATGAGTAGAGCCTCTACTTGTATCCATTTACCTATAAAAGCCTTGAGTTTACCTTGTAGTACAGCTAAGTAATACACCATTGTATAAAAATGCCACATCTTCTTTACCCATTCCTGAGTTCATGGGTTTTTTGGTTGTTTTCATGATTTAGTTATGACAAATTGCAATACTATAAATATGGGTGCACATGTATCACTGTTATGACATTTTCCATTGTTCTGGAGGGGGAAAGCTGTCTTGAATGGGATCTCCAATCGTAGCTTTTTGAGGAATCTGCACATTGATTTCCACAGCAGTTGCACCAGCCTTCGCTCCTACCAAAGGTGAAGAAGGGATCCTTTTTCTCCACAGCCCCTCCAGCATTTGCTGTTGGTTGACTTCTTGATATAGCCATCATTTCTGGGGTGACATGAATCTCAGTGTTGTTTAAAATTGCATTTCTCAGGGCCAGCCAAATATCTCAGAGGATTAAAGTGCCTGCAAGCAGGCGCAGGAGCTGGGGTTCAATCTCTGGTTCTGCTGTGCCAGGCCTTCCCCCTGGGCTCACTGAGATCAAGACTGGGCGTGGTGGTGTTATCCCAGCTCTTGGGAGGCTGTAAATAGGTGGATCTCTATGAATCCAATCTAGTAGTGAGATCCCAAATGCCCTGTAGATCCTGCCCTAATATATTAAATAAATAAATAAAATTGCCTTTCTCAAATGACCAATACTCTTGAATATATTTCCACACATTTATTTGCCATTTCTTCCCCTGACAAGTATATATTCATCTCAGATGCCCATTACTGGACTGGGTCTTTGAATTTAGAGGTCCCAGTGTTCTTTAGTTCTTTATATGTTCTGGACAGAACTCCTTTATCTCAGGGAGAGTAAGCTAATTTTATTTATTTTTTTATTTTATTGAAGTACGAATATCAATGACGTAGTTGTAAGATACCTTAATAGGATGGAGTCGATAAATTAATACATTGCAAACTGTTTTCATAATGTTTTGGTATTGTACAAGGTACATACAAGATATTATACTTGTAGACATTATTACAGCAGATGTCTCTTATCAGTAAGCTAATTTTTTCCAATTTAATTTTTTTCTTTTCACTTTGTTGGTGATTTCTTTTGTCATGAAGAAACTGTTCAAGAAGATGGGAACCCAGTTGTTGACATCTTAAAGCATTTTTCTTCTTTATTTTATTTGATCATTCTTGGTTTGAAGTTGAGACTGTCTGAAAACAGGATAGGTACCCTTGCTTTTTTCTGTGGTGCTAGGACATGAAGTATTGTTTTCCATCCCTTGATTTTCAACCTATGAATTTGTTTATGAGTTTAGTGTGTTTCTTGTATACACCATATTGTTGAATTTTGTTTTGTAATCCACTGTGCCAGTCTATTTTTCTTAATCAGTGAATTGAGTCCATTTACATTGATGGTTATAATTGAGATGTGTTGAATTACGATTAACATGTTATTTACCTGCTGTTGTTTATTCTTTTTTGTCCTATGTTTAATTGTTTTCCCTGTTTAGTGGGTTCCTTCCATTCTCATTTGTGGAGTTCTGGTCATTGTGGGTTCTGTCTAGAACATCTTTCAGTAGTCTATGTAGGGATGGCTTTGTCATCATGAAATTCTTTAGTTGGTCTTTGTCATCAGCTTTAATTTGTTTTCATACAGGACTTGAAGTACTCTGAGGATTTGATCCCTGGGCCTGCCATGCTGGTCCCACTCCTGGGGCACCCTCGGATGGCAGTTGAGACTGGACATGGTGGCATGTGCCTGTAATCCCAGCTCTTGTGAGGTTGTAAACAGACAGATCGCTACAAGTCTGATCTAATAGTGAGACTCTGAACACCCTATAGACCCTTCCCTCAAATAAAATTAAATTTTATTTCATAAAATTCAATAAAATTAATTATTTTAATAAAATTAAAAACACCTATATCATGAAGAACTTCACTTCCCCTTTAAATTTTTTAAAATATTTGTTGGGCTAGGCATGGTGGCACTCTGCTCCATGCTCTTCTTGCCTTCATGGTTTGTGAAGAGAAGTTGGCTGTACTTTTGAAGAGTTTTGCTTTTAACATAATCTGTTTCTTTTCTCTAGTGGTTTTCATTATACTGTTCCTGTACTGCATTTCTGGAATCTTGACTATTTTATGTCTCGGTGTGTTTTTAATTGGATTGAAGTTATTTGGCAATCTGTATGCTTCAGTTACCTGATTTCCTGTGGTTTGGTTTTTGTTCATCAACTTTCTATCCAAACCTTCGTTTTCAAGTTTTCTACCCACTTTCTCCTCCACATGTTTGTTTTTAGGAAGTTATCTTGCTCTCTCTTTTAGGCTTCCACTGAAATTGCTAAATAGTACAGGCCAACCTCAAACTTCTGGGGTTCTTGCTGCCTCAGACTCAATACCTAGCATGTTGTGCTTCTGAGACAAGGCCTTGATCTGTAGTTCAAGCTGACCTAGAATTCACTGTATAGGAAGGGCTGGCCTGGACCTCTCGTGGATCCTCCTGTGACAGCCTGCAGAGTAGTATATCACAGGCCTGCATCACCATGACCACCATGTTTTGCATTTGAGACAGGATCTTACTATGTAACACTTGCTTGCCTCAAAGTCTACATCTAGCATAGCATGTCCTCCAACTCCCAGAGGTCTTCCTGCCACAGCCTCCCAAGTACTGACTTACAGCCCCGTACCAACATGGGCCCCAAGTTTTGTTTGTGAACCCAGATGTCCTTCTGTAATTCAGTCTGCCCTCATATCCAATAGGGAGCACAGGTGGGCCTCCAACACCTGGAGATCCTCCTGACTCATCATCCCCAGTGCTAGATCACAAGCATCCAGCACTGTACCCAGCATGTTTGTGTATGGGACAAGGTCTCACTCTGTAATTTAGGCTGCCTTCAAACTGATTAAATAGCCTAGGATCCTCCTGCCTCAGTATCCAGAGTGCTGCTTTAGATGGGTACAGCACCAAGGCCAACATGGTTTGTCTTGGAGACAAGGTTGGTTTCACTCTATAATTCCAGTGGGTCTTGAACTCCTTATATAAGGTAGGTTAACCTTGAACTAGTGGTGATTCTCCTGTCTCAGCCTCCCAAATGCTGATTTACAGCATTTCACCACCACAGCCAGCATGTTTTCTTTTTTTTTTTTTTCTTTTCTTTTTTTTTTGGGGGGGGGTATTTTTCTCTCTTTCTTTCGTTTTTGTATTTTAGAGAATGGTCTTCAGGGTGTTCAGGGTCTCACTGCTAGATCAGACTCATAATGATCCACCTGTTTATAGCTTCACAAGAGCTGGGAATCCAGGTACATGCCACCATATCCAGCCTCAACTGTCTTCTCAGCACTCTCTGGGGATGTGACCAGCCCAACTGGTCTGGGGAATGAACCCCTGGCCCTTGTGCCTTCTTGCAGGCACTTTAATCTGCTGAGTTTTTTGGCCAGCCCTGTATTTTGTTTTTGATCCAAGGTCTCCTGTTGTGTTTCATACTACCATCAAGCTGATGAAGTAGCCCTGGTTGCCCTCACATCTATAGGATTCCTCCTGCATCATCCTCCTAAATTCTGAGTTATAGCCCTTTACCACTAGGCCCAGCATGTATTGTTTTCACTGCTCTGTTCATTGCTTCTGTCAGGAACATTCCCTTCTTTACATGAAGAATGAAGCAGATGCCTCATTCCATGTTTGAAGTGGAAGCCAGAGTCCTTCTTGTATCTTGTTGCAGAGAACACAGTATATGGAAGGTTTGTCATCCTGTTCTAAATGAGGTATCTGCAAATTTATCTTGATTTATTTTGCTTTTCTCCTTTTGTCACATGCTGTTCTTTTTAATAGAAGAAGTAATTAGATTTGGAACCTGAGTTTTGAAACAACATTGCTCATATACTTACTATAGATTTTCAGGCTTAAGAATCAAGAATTATTAAGTTTTGGAACAAATTATGGAATCTCTTGTCTTTTGTGTACCATGATATTGCACAGCACAGAATAGGAAGAGGAATTTCTTTGGAAATGCAAAAAGTCCCAGCAGTAACACATAGGGAGTCAATAACACAGGAAAAATATAAAAGATGGTTTATTGTCCTTTTTAGTAAATAGTTCTAGAAAAATAAAAGATTTAAACCTAGATTTGCTTGACTTACTCAAGAAAGTAGAAAAAATTAAATAAGTATTAATAAATGAAAACCACAGGTGACTGACTGTTCTCCAGATATGAATTGAGTGCAGGCTTTTCAGGGTCCCGTGTTGTTAGCACAAGATATTAGAAAAGCAAGTCCTTCTGCATGATGCATGATGGTAGAGTCTAGAAGCACCAGTAAGAATAATGAGATATCCACTAGAGCTACACAAGTCGAAAAGAGTGAAGGGATGCAACTCCAGACTAGAACAGTGTGGTGCAAATTCCTTGAGTAGTGACCACTTGTGATTTTGGGAGTCTAGTATAATTCCATCAGTGGCAATTGTTTAGGGATACAAATATTGGTTGGATAATGGACTTGAGGATCTTCTGATCTTAATAGGACTGAGGAATATATGAGTTATTACTAGTCAGAAACTTCCATGTACAATGAATGGACAGGTCTACTGAAGAAGTAGACCAGAGGCCTTCCAGGACATGTGTCCTGCCTACAGCCGAGTGGCTGGGCCCTCTATACCATTTTGAGTGAGGCACTGTTTTGATTACTCTAGCAGTACAGGACAAAATGGATATATTCCAGGCCTGGAGTTCTGTTAGTACCTGATGAAAGTAAATATATATACTTCAAATATAAACTTCAAATATAAACTTTCTCCACAGAGTTTAGGCCTAAGTAATCAATTGCTTGATGGCTGGGGATTAAAGCAGACAGGATGCAAATGAGTGGCTGTATGAAATGTGCAGCTTTGGCAGAGGGAATTGGAGGAAAAATGACCCAGGACTCATTCTCTCAGAGACTGAAGATAAAGGGGAAGGCAGTAAGCCTATCTAGAAAAATGATCTAGTTCAGATTATCCCTAGAGGTCTGGATTGCCACAAGACATCATCTGCGACAGGACTGGCCCAGACTGAACATGTTTCTTCATGTGGGACTCATGTAAACCCTGTGTGGAAAAATTATTTTTAAAAAAATGAGTAATGTGAGGTGGCTGAGAGCAAGCCATGTCATGCACCATGCTGTTGGGAGTATCCTTAGTTGCATTTTGTTTCTGTTCCATGCTCATGAAAGATCTGGACAGAGCTCATACTTTACGTTTTAACTCAACCATGTGTTATTCTGCTAAATTGATTTATCCTTCCACTCATTCATTCATTTTTTCATGCAGGAAACTTTTATTAGTCAAATGTGGAGTAAACGCACTGTGAAAACAAATTAAATGAAAGTTTCAAGAAACTTAACTGAAGTTTTGAGTGGGAGTAGGTAAGAAGTAGAAAATTGTAGCTAATTTTGAGAAGTCAGTGGCTGAAATACTAGGGACTTGTGTAATTCAAGGCTGTCTTGGCAGCACGTTCTGTAGATGGCGGTCTATAGACTACAGAAACCAAACCCTCCTGTTGCACAAGGATTTGGCAACCAAATTCACAGAAAACACTGTACACCCAGGTAACACCTTGAAGGCAGAAAACAATCATTCATAGCTCTACAAGCACATCAAATTTCTTTTGCTTTTTTAAACACATACACACACACACACACACACACACACACCCCATTCATACTTCTCATACTTCTGAGTGTATTTGTGGATCATTTCACATATAAAGTACGTGGTACATTGTGCGTGTCTGATCTCACTTCTCACTTCTGTTTCCTCAGGTCACTTTTGGTTCTGTTGTTGTCATCCTTGCCTGAAGACTGAGATTTCCTGCAGATACAGAGACCCAGACACTTTCTCCTGAAACTTACTCCATCTGTTTCAGGTAGCTGGCAGCTGTGAATTAACTAATAGTTTTCATTCTCAACAGAGAAAATGGCTGGAGGACATGTGGAGCCTACATATCAGGAGACCAGGACTCTATAATGTTTATTGCATGTAACTGTGGTAGAGTGAGAGTGCTCATGCTAACTGAAGCCCTCCATAAAATTCAACCTCATGTAAATTAGCGAAGCAGAGATGTCTGATTAAGCTTAAAACCATAAACAACAGGTTCTACCAATCCCCTGTCCATTCTTTCTAAACTCCAAATACAGTGACATCTGTTATCGACTGCCGGTACCTCCTAATCACAGCCATCACTGAGCCCTTCTTCAGACTTAGAATTCTCTCCACATGCATCATTATTTCTCAGTGAATCCTGTGATACCCAGGACAGTGAGTCCCCATTGGTCTACTGAGGTTTTTAGTATGCTTGAGAACCTCATTATGCTGTGCCTGCTCAACATTTTCTTTTTTGCAGAGCCAGGGATTGAACCCTTGCACTTGACAGGGAAGTTCTTATCCTACTGAGCCCAAGATTTTTAATTTTCAGAAAAGTCATGTGCTATACACCCTTTTCTCTATGTGTGCAGGTGCTTATACCATCAGTTATGTCTCACACATTGCTGCTCAACAATTAGTTTGATGTTTTAATATCTCTTAATATCAGATACTTATTTTCTCATCTTTTCAAAGGATCAGTTTTGTTTCCAGTGGTCATCACTATTTATATAACTGAATTTTATATTTTACATTTGTTACTTTAATTTTACAAATTTGTGAAGCCAAATGTGATCAGTTGATATCCTTGTGTATTTCCATTTCCTTAAATTTTACTATTTCATTAATTCACAATAATTGTATGTTTATCAATATAGTGTGAAATTTGGTCTATGTGGGGAATTGTACTGGTCAAATAAGAATAATTAATGTGGCTCCTTCTATTATCCATATTATTTACATTTTTCTGCTTGTCCTGGGTTTAATATATTTTTGTTTATATGGTTTTTTACTTGAAAGCCTACAATATTGATATAATTCCTTTTTCCTTCTTTACATAAGCATTTGATGACATAAATTTTCCTTTAAATATAGGTTTAGCTTACAAGGCAATAATTTTCATGTGTTTACTTTTATTCTATTTTTTTGTGTATTTTAGGTAAGGGTCTACGGAGTGATCACTACTAGATCAGACTGACATGATTCTCCTGTTTACAGCCTCCCAAGTGCTGGGATTACAGGTGTGCAACACCTTGCCCAGTCTCAATCACTCTCTCTGTGCACCCTGGAACCTGGGCCAGCACAGCAGGCCCAAGGATTGAACCCCCGAGCCCTGCACCTGCTTCCAGGCAATTTAATCCACAGCTATTTGGCCCGCCCTTTGTTTACTTTTATTCTGTAGAAAGCTACTCATTTGTTTTCTTGAATAATTTATTTGTGGTATGGGCTAGTAAAAGTATGTCATTTGATTCCCAGATATAGAGGGAGTTTATAGGTAGTTCTTGTTAGTTTTGATACTTTAACCCCATATTTGATAGAGAACATACTTTACATAATATCAATTGTTTTAAAATATTAAGTGTTGTTTAATACTCTATCTTGGGAAATTTATCACACATCCTTGAAAACAGCATGCATGCTGTCGGAATTATCTGTAAATGCTTGTGGATCAATATAGTCCATACTCTTTTAAGGATACTTACATATTCTAAGAAATTTTCTCTTTTTCTGATCACTTACAGAGTAGTTTTGAAAATGTCAGATACAACTACATACTAATCATTTCCATCAGTTGTCTTATAGCGTTAATGAAAATAGCGTTAATGTTCAGAATTTTCACTTTGACTAACTATGCTGATATCTGTATTCTAAGCAACTACATCATGGACAGCAATGTATAACACAAAAACCACGATTTGTGTTCATCTCACCTTGGTTTTCCAAATGTGTTCCATTATTAATGCCTTATTAATTATTATTATACTCTCTTTAAAATAAATATACAAAAAAAGTTAAAAAGGCAAAAAAATAACTAAGGTTTATTGAAAACAAGCATTATTATTCAACTTTTTGTCCAAACTTGCATAACTGTATATATTAATCTAAGCAATAGATCTGATGATAAAAATAGGTAATATAACAAGTATGGTTAATTTGCTATTCTTGATCTGAAAATATATAACATATGTACTGTTGTATATTACCCTGTTTGTGTCTTTGCAACAATTTGTTTTTGCTTTACTTTATACTGTTTAAAAAAATAAAATAAAATAAAGAAAAAATAATCTATCTCCTTTCCTATTCTCTTGTTTTTGTCTAAAGCATTTTTATTTTATCTTATTTATTTCCTTACTTTTTTTGTGGAACCAGGGATTGAACTCACACCATTGCACTTCCCAGGGAAGCGCTTATTCTGCTGAGCCATCTCCCCTGCCCCTTTCTTTAAAGCAGTTTGAAGCACCGCTTTTAGGTGTCTGCACATTTAGAATTGCTATAATGCCTTGGAAATTTTACTTTATTGTCATGTATATTCTACATTTTTCCATATTCTTATTTGTTTTCTTTTTTTGTATTTTACAGAAGGATCTACAGAGTGTTCAGGGTCTCACTACTAGATCAGACTTATTGATCAGCTATTTACAGCCTCCCAATAGCTGGGATTACAGGAATATGCCACCATACCCAGTCTCAGTTGCTGTCTCAGCACACCTCAGGGCCATGGCTGGCACCATATCTTTTCTTATGAAGTAATTTTTTTTCTCAGAACCGGAAATTGAACTCAGGCCCTTGGGCTTGCCAGGCAAGCTCTTATTCTACTAAGCCAGCTCCCAGGCCCCTTTTCTGATATTTTTATTTCTCTTTATACAGTGGTACCTCGGTTAATGAACTCCATTCTCTTCATAATTCTGGTAACAAATCAAACTAAATAAAGATGAATCAAATTTTTCCATAAGCTCAACATTAACAATAAACATGAAATTTGATTCAGTTCTCATCCACCCTAGTTTGAGACCATAATGTTGGTGGAAAGGATTGGGATCATAAATAGCTGTATCACTTGTTCATTATTTTTTTTAAATTATCAAGTAACAAAACTTGCTTGATGTATATTCTCCAACACTCCTGTGCACATCTGCATAACTGTTACCCTCAACAGGATCTTGAAGAGGTCCATATCATGCACAAAAGTCACTATGTGCTATTTTTTAATTTTTTTATTCATTTTAATGAGAAAAAAATAGCAATGGAACAGTTTCAAAACAGGTTAGTAGGATAGTTATAATTAGTACATCACATATTGTTGTCTTTGTAGTAGTTATTCAGAGGACAAGATGCAGACATGATACTTTCTTTTTTGTGGTTCTAGGCATTGAACGCAGGATCTTACACTTGCCAGGCAAGCACTTACTCTACTGAGCTATCTCCCCAGCCCCATCTATGTGCTATTAATAGTCATATCCTTATATCTTTTTTCCCACATTTCATGCCAATAATCACTCATCTATTTCCAATCATCATATTTCATTTTTCTAAGAATGAATATAATTGAATTAATAGATTATGTAACTTGTGGAGGCTGCTTTCTTTTACTCTGTAATGGACACCCTGGGGGGGTGTCCATTAAAATTTCTATTTATCTTGATAATTTTTTTTGGAAACTGAGTGGTAAGAAATTTATTGTATGATGGAACATGACTTTATCTACTTAACCATTCAGAAATGTATGGATTATGTTATGGATGAAATGTCATTGTTCACTCAATATTCATAACCTCAATCCACCGTTTGCTGATATTTGGAAGCAAGGACTTTGAGAAATAATTAGGTCATGATTATGGAACCCTCATGAGGGGATCTGGATACTTATAGCTAATAATTAGATAATTTCTAAATATGCTAATTTAACATACTGTATGTCATTTTTAGTGTGGTGTCTGTTATATTTTCCCATTTTTCAGTTACTTTCAAATCTTGAGTGCTCTTCAAGTAGTGTGGAACCAGACCTTTATTGCATATATGATTTGCATATAGTTTCCTCCAAGTCTGCAACTATGATACTCAAGTGTAAAGCTGAACAGCATCATATATCATTAGAGAAGTGCAGATTACCATAGCACAAGATGCTCAAACAAAACTGCCAATACTATCTAAAATTAAAAAAAAAAACTTTGAAAATACCAAATACTTGTCAAGATATGGAACGACAGGATCTGTTATTCATGCTATGGCAATGCCATTTTGGTAAGTAGTTTGGAATTGTCTTATGAAAATAAACATAGTTTTACCATTTGTTGTGCCCATTATATCCTTAGTACTTGTCACATGATTTGGAAATTTATGCTCAAAACCTGCACTTGAATTATTATGATTTTATTTTTATTTATTCATAATTCAAGATCAACTAAGATGTCTTTCAACATATAAATCAATAAGCTAAATTTGCTTTCTCCATTCAGTGGAACATTGTGTAGCCATGAATAGAAGTAAATGCCACCCCATCAAAAGACATGAGAGACTTCAATAGCACACTGCTAAGTGAGAGAAATTAGTCTTAGACTTCAGCAATAGTTTATAACCACTTCTTATTGTTTGTGTTCTTTCTGTTAGATTCATACAGGAAGTTACACTGGTCTCAGGACTTCAGCCATATTTGATGCAATGTCATTCTCACATTCTCCTCGTCAGTGTCTCCTTGCCTGTCAGGTAGGGAGTGAATGATTGATTGTGTCCCTCCAAATTCAGTTTTATAGGCTAATATTTGATCTTGTATATTTCTGTTATAGTAGCTGGAACTGACTAAGACAATGTACCATCCTCTGTTGCTTCCCTGCTGATCTTATAAAGTACTTGGTGAAGATAGAAACCCTGTTAAGTTTGTGCACAGAAGATGTGAACAGAAATGATGTGTTCCAGTTAAAGGCCATGTGTTGGGTTAGAAACTCTCTGTAGTTAGGGAACTATTGTAATGAGCAACACCAAGCAATCTGTTGCAAGTAAGGATGGTGATAGAAATTTAAGACAAGGTTTGGGTTGAAAAGTATTTTTTAAAATATATTAATCTGTTGACAGATATGTAGGATGGATAAACAAAATATGGTATTTATATACAATGGCTGGCTACTCTGCTGTGATGAATAAATTTGAGTCATTTGAAGGACAAGGGATGCACTTTGAGATTATGAAGTTAAGTGAAATAAATCAGATGCACAGATATAAATACCATATGGTTTCTTTTTTAAGATAAACCCAAACTATAAATAAATAGCAAAATGAAAGTTAAGAGGAAATAGGAAGGTAGACCTGCGAGAGGGAAAGGGATCGAGAGATGGAGGAAGAGCAAAGAGAGATGAGAAAGGCTGGAGACAAAAGGATTGAGGATGGATGGTGCATGCATATGGGCCACTTCCCCATGAGGAATGTAATCATTATTAACCACAAATGTACTGACAAAAACGAAAAATTGAAGATGACATAAAAGTTACTACAAAGCCACACTATGGAAACTATTGGCCCACTTTTTTGCCTTTAAAGTACATATTTATCAACTATGTTTATATTTATTATGTTCTTATAACTGCTTTTACAGTATATTGTTTAAATTATTTTATTTTGAAGGAATTTATTTTGATCCTACTTTACTGTGCCTAGTTTGCAGATTAAAATTTATGATAAGATTATGATAAAGTACGGAACACTCACAAACTTTAGGTTTCATTGCTGGTCTTTGATAATATCTACTATAGATAAGGAAAGACTACTATACTTGAGTTCTGTTTTCCCCCTCTAATTCAACATTGTTTGTGGCACAGTTTTCAGTTTGAAGCTTCATTGGGCCGGCCTCATAGCTCAGCAGACTAAAGAGCCTACTTAAGCAGAGTGCAGTGTGTGGAGTTCGATCCCTGGTGTGCTGCGCTGGCCCTGCCCCTGGGCCACACTGAAACAGAGATTGAGCCTGGGTGTGGTGGTGTGTGCCTGTAATCCCAGCACTTGGAAGGCTGAAAACAGGAGAATCAATAAGAGTCTAATCTACATGGTGAGACCCTGTACACCCTTGTAGACCCTGTCCTAAATACAGAAAAAAATTAAATTAAATTAAAGCTGCTTTGAACTGAGAAAATATCCAAAGATGAAAAAGATCTTCTAGTTATACTGTTTCCCAGATGATGATAATGATGATGATGATAGTGATGGTGATGGTGATGATGATGATTATGTATTTCGTATAAATTCTACTGAGTCTCACTCTGTAGATCAGACTCAGTGATTCTTTCTGTTTTTCAGTCTCACAAGCAGGGGGACTATAGGCATGCACCACCATGCTCAGTCTCAATCACCACCTCAGTGCACCCCAGGGGTGGAAGTGGCATATTAGGTCAGGGATCAAACCCTGGCCACTGTGCTTTACCTAAGAAGGTGCTTTGGGCTGCTGAGCTATCAGGCTGGCCCTGTTTCCCGGATTCTTAACATCATTATTACTATGGTACATTTGTTAGAGTTAAAGAACCAATATTATTATATTGTAATTAAATAAATTTAATATTTTTAAAGTTCTTCAGGGTGTGTCTAACATAGTCTTTTTTCTTCCCAAGATCTCATCCAAACTATCACAGTCTCTTTAGTAATTATGTTTTCTTGGGGCCGGGGAGATGGCTCAGTGGAATAAGCGCTTCCCTGGCAAGTGCAAGGGTCTGAGTTCAATCCCTGGTTCCGCAAAAAAAAAAGAAAAAACCTAAAAGTAATTATGTTTTCTCAGATGCTCCTGGACTATTACAATTCTTCAGGCTCATCTTGGTTTAAATTACAAGTTTTTGGGACTACCTTGGATATTTTGATGAATAATTCTCAATTAAGGGTAAATATGAAAAACAATGAATATGTTAATTTGCTTGATTATTGTAATGACTTTTCTAGGCATATGCACATCAAAAATCATGTTGCACACACTAAATGAATTAAGTAAATGCATTAAATAAATACATAAAGTAGAATTCACACATGTAAACATCAATTGACAAACGGAAAAACAAGTATTAAAAAGAAGTACAAAATTACAATTATATATAAGCACATTAATAGATTAGTGAAGAGATTCTTATTAAAGGTAAGCTTTTTATTATAATATGTATTATATCACAATATATTTAAAAGTTATTTTGCCTCTAATTAGCAATTTAAATCTTAAAAACAGCTGAGGATATTGCTCGGAGGGATTGCACTAGCCTAGCATGTGTGAAGCCCTGGATTCTATCTCCAGCACCAGCACACACACACACACACACACACACACACACACACACACACACACACACGCATCACATTTCCTTACTTTCTCCTTTATAATGAAAGCTCTACCATTTAATTATTCACTTCAAATTAAGCATTAGTTGAGCTTGCTCTTTGACTCTTTTTACGTTTCTATGTATATAACTAAGATTTTAATATTCATCATTAAAATATATACTTCTGGAGATATTTAAAAAGAATTTCCAGATCCCGCCCGCCCCCGCCCAGCTCCTGAGACCGGCCAGAGACAGCGCG
>PVKA01026185.1:0-32034 GCA_004027165.1 Ctenomys sociabilis
TGAATCTGTGATATAATTCAGCTACATAAATACCTGTAAATATAATATCATGTATGCACCTTGTACAATACCAAAACATTATGAAAACAGTTTGCAATGTATTATTTCATCGACTCTGTATGGTTATGGTGTTTTGAAACTGTCTGATTGACATTTGTATTTCAATAAAATAAAAATAAATGGAAAAAAAAAAAAAAAATAGTAGTGGGTTAACCACAGTACAGACAATGTCCAAAGCTGTTGACTCCAGCCTTCCACAGCTCAGCATATTAACATAGCTTCACTTTTCATACCTTGATTCTAAACTTTTCTGCTGGATGGTTAAGACCAAGATAAAGCAAGACCTACATAACAAGAAATGTAACTTTTGTACCTGACAAGAACAATCCAGTCCCCTCAGGACTTTTTCCAAACCCTGTACCGCATTTGTACATCCTTTGTCAGTGTCAGCCATGTGGATGAGTCATGGCATTGCTTGACCAATTTGCTCTCTGTGAAAGCCTGAGAGAATGTTTTCTCTCACTGTGACTCTCCTTATGCACAGTCTGCATCATTGATGACATTTCTCTGTGACCCCATAATCTCCTTGATCAGAAATTTGGGAAAACAACTGAGTTTCGTGATGTTACAGTACATAGGAGTACAGGTTCTCCTATGTTCTCAGTCTTCACTGACCTTGAAAGGCTAGGGCCAAAATGTCAGTGGTTCTTGTAGCCCTTCTTTTTCTCTAATTTGGTCTGCAAACTTAAGTTACTAACCCTCCAGATGAGAAGCTTGTTATTACCCTACAACATATGCAGTTGGCTTTAACCTTTCTATCTGTCTGAATATCAAACATCTTAAGCATAAGATAGAGCATGTATTTTTCATCAAGTATTGATGTTAAACTTTAAGTGTCTACAGAATATGGAAAAAGAATTTAAAACTATGAATAAACAATTACATATTTTTACACAGACATTTAGAAATCTAACCATATACATCATTGTAGCAGAACAGTCCTGTAATAATTTTTTCTTGTATCTTTTTTTCATTTATTACCCTTTCTAAAAAAATACTTGAGAGACAGTATGGCAACTATTGGTATGTCATGACAAGCAGTACATATTTAGAAGACCAGAATGACAGGCATTCCAAACGTGACCCTACTATTACACATTGCTATCTTCAGTGCAGTTGCTTGCTTCATAGTTATCAGCATATATTATTAGTCAGGGAGAGAATCCCACCAGGTAATTGCTATTTTCAACAACCTACTGATAGTTCTCAGGATCATTGCCTTAATATCACCTAGCTTTCAGAAGGGTACGAAACCATTTTGTTTGTTCTTCACAATCTTTAGCTTTAAATTATGTATACTTTGAATTGAAGACTGATCAAGACTTTATTTTGCTCTAAAAGTTTTACCTTAGGAATATGTAGAAGATTGGGCTAATCTCAAGAAATAGATAAGCAAAATCTATAAATTAATGAAAACATTTCTACCAAGGCACTTTGTCTCCTTATCTCATTCATTGTCACCTCAAATGTATGTAGTCTCAGGTATCCAAGTGGCCCCTTTGTTATGCAGGAATAGTTTTGTTAAAGCCATCCTTATCTTAGCACTGCTATACAGCGTAGACAGAGGTGGAAGTAGGGTTCAACTGATCTTGAACTACCCCTTCACCTTGTGTTTACTAACGCTGATATTTGTATACCTTGTCTTCTCCTGGAAATTGTCTTTGTTTTTGGTGTAAATTTAATCTCTATAGAGGAAAACACATAATTCTTATCACAATTGAAGATATCATTGTCAAAACAAATGTACTGTGTACATTTCATTGAAGGTGTCTTAAAAGTAATGTTTTTATTACATTAGTCTAAATCACACTGTTTCAGAAAATAATATTTCCAATAAAATATTTTGGAATATCAGTGTGGGGGCACTTGCCTAGAATAGAACCATTTCAAGACATATTTAAGGGACATTAAGGTCTTTGAATATGAGCTGCTTAATCAGTGGTTGACAGCTGGCTGGAGAAGCAATGCGGAAATGTTCGTATCAAGAACCAGCAAATGATGTTCCATGAAAACAACTGGCTGAGCAAGCGAATCTACTCTCCCTCACATTTATGAAAACCTTGTAAGCTAGGAATACTTTCACATTCTAAAAAGATACTTTAAAAATCAAAAGTAGAATAATATCTCATGACATGAGAAAGTTTTATAGTTCATATAAAATTTAATTTCATATTTCAGTGCCTGAATATAGTTTCTTGGAGAATAGCTACATGCATTTCTTTATAGATTGTCTATGGGCTCTTTCATGCCAACAGCAGACTGAGCAGGTCCAGAAGGTGTGGTGTGACCTACAAGACCTAAAATAACTTTATTATGGCCCTTTAGACAAAAGTTAGCTATAGCGATTTCATTTTTTCAGTATCTTCACCCTATTGCCTGGTGAGATTAAAGGAACCTAAGCAAAGGCCCCAGGGAATGCTAGCTGCAGACAAAAATGTCTCTGGATAGTTTTTGGCAAATTGTCTGAATGATTTGATGTAGCAAATGGAATTACTATATATGAAGATATAAACCTCTCTATGAATACCTCTAGGTAACGTATCTTTACACTGATAAAATGTTAAAATTCAAGAAAGTCCTCCTTTTTTAAGCATATAGAAAATGACAAATTTTCAAGAGTATCATAACTATGTGTATGATTTGATATCATCTTAATGCATTGAGGGGGTACAAAATTATTTCAACTGAGCAGCGATAATTTGTAAGTAAGCTCAATTATCCCTAGTCTAGAAGCTGTGAAACAGCATCACAACACCCTCAGAGCTGGGGTCTGGATTCAGGAGTCTACTATAAGGTTCATAAGTGGTGTCAGCTGTTTTCACACATATGCCCTCAGGGATGTCTTCAACCAGGGCAAAATCCTTTTCATGAATCTTCTGGCCACATCTACCTGCTCATTACCAGATGAACCCTCCTAATGCTGTCACTTCAGATATTATAGTTTCAGCAGAATTAATGTTGCAGGGACCACAAAAATTCAGACAACAGCTTCCTATAGAAGGTATCATACTATTTCCAAAATTTTAAATAATCTTTGATTCACTAAGAGCACATATAGTTTTAAGTTTTTTGGACTAGATGCTAAATTTTATTCAAGGATCAACATTAAACTACAATAATGTCATACTTAGATTTGATGTCTGCATCCATGAAAAAAATAGAAAAAATAACTAATTTCTGGCTACTTTTCATTCCTAGTTCAATATCTTTCAAGATTAAACACTGACACTAAGCATAACCACATGTTATTGATTAATCCTCCTTCTAACTACTAATCTGCAAACCAGAGTTACACAATCACATAGTGACACAGTCAACAATAATTAGTTACTTTTCATTACAATGTGTCATCTTGATGCTATTCATTTTTTTCAGAACTAAAAGTTCTGAAAAAAATTATATGTAAAATAAAGTAAATGTAATTTTCCATAGTGACTGCTAGGATTACAATGGTTTTAATCATTATTTTTGGGAAAAACTGGCTAAAACACAAGGCTTCATCTTGAATAGAAGCAAATATAACTAATAATCCAGATAATAGATATATGCATAGATAGATCGATACTTTCAAAGGAAATTTTTGTCATATTATTTTATATTTCTCTTCTCCTCTTCCTCCTTCTTTTCCCTCCTCCTCCTCTTCTTCTTCTTCTTCCTCTTCCTCCTCCTCCTCTTCCTCTTGCTCTTTCTCCTCCTTTTCTTTTTCTCCCTCTTCCTCTTCTTCTTCTTGACTTGGATTGAAAGCAGGGCTTTCTCAGTGATGTTAATCCCAGCCTTTGAAACAAATTATTTTTGAGACCCACAAGATCTCACTAAATCTCCAGGTATAGTGGCACACACCTGTAATCCCAGTTCTCAGGAGGCTGAGGCAGAAGGATCACTGTGAGTTCAAAGGTAACCTGGGCTATATAATCAGTTCAAGACCATGAACTGAAAAGTGAGACCTTGTCTCAAAAAACTAAACTAAACTAAACAGCACAAAATATTTCACTAAATCTTTAAGTTGTCTAATGTACTCAAACTTGTGATTCTCCTGCCTCAATCTCCCAGAGCACTGGATTACACATGTATACTGCCATACCAGGGAAAAGGTTATTTTTAACTTACTTTTATATTGAAGTACATCCTTCAGAAAGGAAATCATTATCAATGACAACAATTCTATTATTTAAAATATGATAAAGCTATGTATTGTTGCTGCGTTCAAGCTAGAATTAAAGGCATGCATTACTATCCTAGATCTAAGTTCTAGTCACATGATGTCAAGATTCTAGTACTGAATTTAAATATATATTATTTTGTATCTTTTATTAATAAAATTATAAAAAAGAAGTCTCCCTATTATATTAAATATTTGTGAAAGTTCACTTATAGTTAAGAAAGTAAGGGATTAATGCCAAAGCCAGTTTACAATGTTATGATTATTTTTTCAAAGAAGTACCTCAAAGGCTATTAGAATATATGATTATTTACTAGAATAGGAAGTTTGACTTGTGAGATAAATGTAATAGCATTATTAATTGTATAAGTGAATCAAGACCTCAGCCTCAGCCTCCCAGAACATACCAGAACACTATCCAGACTCCCAAAGTTTATAAAGGAAAACAAGCTTAACAAATGTGGAATGAATAGAAACAAAAATATAAATTTTCCTAAAGGGAAGTGAGGAAGGCATTAACAAAGACAGTGTTGACTGAATACAATGACACAACACTGTAAACATAGTTGGAGAAAGGACAAATTTTTGAATAAACACAGCCTAAAGTTTTGCTATAAGTAAAAATTAAACCAGCAAAAGAAAGAAAGACAAAAAAGGTAGAGAATAAAGGAGGAAACAAGGAAGGCAGGATAGCAGGAAGCTAGTGTACAACACAGGTTATTGTGAAATGAAAACAAATATATGAAATGGCTCCAATTTATGCATAAGTGTGTTTTAAATGATGTCTATATATTCATATTGCACTATTATATTAATAGATTTAACAGAATACTTTTTAAAATTTAAGTAATTTGTAACATGTACATGTGATGGGATAAGATAAAAATATGAAGAAATGTTTAAACAATCAGGGCATCAGTAATGACCCAGGCCCAATCTTGATTTCCACAAGCTTGCATCAAGGAAGAAAAGCAGAATTCCTGAACCGAATAGCTGATGCTAGGGCTACAGAAGTATATAAATCCTATCATCTTGGATGGTATCCAAAACTAGAAATTAAGAAAAAACTCAAAAACTTCCAATGACACTGTAGAATGGGTATGGCCAAAGGCTTTAGGAGCCAACAGAAAGAGCTACTGCTGGCTGCCTGCAATAATTTAAGCAATAAATACACAAAGTCATATAGTATAATTTTATGTCTACACTTAAATGGAAATCATTTACTATATAAGTAGGAGAGAGTAAAATTTTTCCTCTTCAGATGGTTTCTGAGTAATTTAAGTATCTATCCCATTGTCAAGTAAGTGGAGCATGTAACACCCCTCCTCAAATGTGTTCAGATCGTGATTCCTTAACAGATAAGGAAAGTAGAATAGGAAGGGGTAGAAGAGAATCTTGACAGTGGAAAAATACTTCCGCCAGGTGGCCAAGATTAATGCCCATAGCAGTAATTCATAGTGTTTATCCTTGATGGGATTTGATAAAAAGAAACATTTACTGTGTTGTATTCCTTTGAGAATCCATAACCCAAGTGTAATTATAAGCAAAACATATTAATAATTTCAGGAGTGAGCCAGCCCACATAATATGTAACATTTATCATTGTTACAGAATGAATAAACTATTGAATAAGCACTACTAAAACGTGTAGTGTCCATTTATAAAAAACTAAGAGAGGAAAAAAAAAGAGTGAATGGAGTGAATGAAAAAGGAAAAATGAAAAGAGAATTAAACATCCCTCTCATAAAATACAAATAAGTACATAAAAGGATTTAACTTTTTAAGTTTAATTTTTTAAAAAGAGTACAAAATAGAACTAAAACAAAAATTACAAATGATACAGAATTTCACTAAACAGAAAGCATGACTTTCACAGTATTTATTGTACTGTATAGCGTCTTCAAATTTGTCATACAGATTAAAAGATATATCAATGCAAAATGGAAAAAGAAAGAAATATGTGAGAAATTAAGAAGAGAAAAGGGTCAACTAATTGAAAAAAGGAGACAAAACAAATTACGCACCAACTTCTCCTTCCCATAGTCCAGCAGAAATCTATGGTAAAATTGTACATAGATAAATCCCTTCCCCCCCCACTCCCTTTCTTGTCCTCAACTCAGCAATTCCTTCCTTTTGAACAGGCTCATTTTCTTTTTCCAGCATCTATTGTATCCTTTAAAATTTATTTTCTCTTTCAGGTTCTCACACTAAGTGATAAATTCGAAGTTTTTATCGATAAATGGATACAGCTAGAGACCATACTCTTAAGTGAAATTTAACAGACCCACATGGACAAACATCAAAAGGATCTTTATTTATTGTATTTTTAGGGAAGGGTCTATAGGGTGTTCAGGGTCCCACAAGTAGATGAGACTCGTAGTGATTCGCCTGTTTACAGCTGGGATTACAGGTATGCACACCCACGCCCAGTCTCAATTGCTGTTTCAGCGGGTCCCGGGTGTGGGGCTGGCATTGCAGGCCTGAGGATTGATCCCCGGTGCTTTAATCTGCTGAGCTATTTGGCTGGCCCTCAAAAGGATTTAGCTTTAAGAACAAATGTATAATTATTGATATCCTGTGTTGAGGAAAGGGCTTTAATATATATGGACACTCACAATGTTTATCTCTCTAATTAGTCAGACGGACTACATTTTGGAGAAAATTCTAGAGATCTACATGGTACCCAGCAGGGTCGGTAGACTTAAGGAGACTAAGCTACTGCCACTGCACCTCCAGAACAGCCGTGGTGGTATAAGCTGGCCTTTTCCGCTCAGGGCCACTTTCAGTTTCCTGATCTGCATTGAGTCCCCAGCCATTCTTATGCTTAGGTTAGGAAGATTTAGTTCTCCACAGTTATTCCCTTGGCGTAACCATCACCAAAGGCCCTGACCTGCCCAGAGAACAAGTCAGTGCGTTTTCTTAAATAATGCCAGTGCCTGTAAGCAGCTGGGTAAGTGGCGTCTGAGCTCCTGTATAAGCAGGGCAGGTAAAGAAGAGGAGGCTGGGAGTCACCAAACAGAAGCCAGGTCTACTGCTCTGCAAAGCAGAAAGTAAAACAAAATGACAAACTTCACAAAGATTGGTTTTTGCGCTCTGAATCTATTTAGACTTTCCTCTGGATCGGAAGTCCTTACATGAAAGATTTTGGTCATAAAAACCTATCACATTGATTATTAATTTCACTTTACCCTGTTGTCTTACTGGTATGCAACTCCACTGGGTCGTGTGCCCTTGATGTTGGTTATACATATGTATTTTAGTGTCAAATGACATTAGTATGTTACTATATGTGTTAGTATAAAATTTATGAGTTTCAGAAGTAAAGATTGTGTATTTCCATTAATATATATTAAGATCATTTCCCCAAACTAATGAATATTTCTTATTTCATAAAACTTTAATGCATGCAGAATTTTTTTTCTAAGTATGCATGATATTTTATAAAAAATAATTCCTACTTTGGAGAAACTATGATCATTTCCCCTAAATTTCACTTACACTCAGAAACCCATACTAACACAAACTCTAAAACCATTCAGGTTTCTTTCCTTAGAATAAATTCTTAGAATTGCTGAATTAAATGTATGCTTATTTATGTGAGTTTTGACGTACATTGTATAGTGTCCTCCAGAAAGTTTGTCGCAGCATCTTTGTATAAACTCTTTGTTTAATTTATATTTTTCCATATACATCTGCAATTTGTTTAGACTCCCCCAGTTGATTAATAAAATTTAAATCTCATTGTTAATTTTTATTTCTCCTTCATTTTTAATAATATATACAAAGGAAGATGCATGTAATATGCCACATATACCTGATTTTATAAGCCAGATAGATAGGAAGAGAAATAGATAGACAGATAGTGTGCACATACTGGGGTAAGTTAGATCTAGACTAAGCAAATGAATGTGTTCACTTTGTAATACTTATGATTTAGTTATACCCAGTATACATGACTTGCCCCTAATAAAATGCTTAAATCAAAACAGAATCATTTCATCTAATTGAGCTCCACTGAGAGTCCCTAGTAGTACATGCAAACTGGTTAAAGTTTCTGGCTTTATTATTCAAGAGCAGCCCTTAGCCGATGGACACCTAGGATTGTCTGGGTGATGCCACCACTTGGTGCTGAGTGAAAATCAGGCAGATCATGCTGAGGAGGGCGTGCTTCCACAGGTATTAGCTGCCGTGAGATTATCTGACATATCCAAAGCAAACACACTGGAAATACCTGTCCGGTAACTCAAATCTTCAAAAACTATCCAAACTCTAGTTGTCACTAAAAACCCAATTATGCCATGGCCCAACTCCTTCAAGGGAGGAAATCAAGGCTTTGGTCAACTACAGACAGTGATATTGAGTTATCCTGTCTTCCTCAATACCTATATCTGTGAAAATGATTCAAACAGATGAACTTATTAAAAATTTTAGCTGGGTAAATATATTACTATAGCTGCTAACAAAATGATTATTTTTAAAATAGCATTAATTCTTTCAAAAAATCAGGCTTTGGTTGTTTGTTCCTTTGTTTGATTTGAGTACACTGCAGTGTGTACCCAGCACCAATCTTCCTAAATAGAATGCAATTCAAAGTACTCCTTTTTTAGATGAGTTAAATATAATTCAATATAATCCAGTTAAATATAATTCAAAAACCATCCCAGCTATGGTTGAATACTAGAATCCTGACAATCTCTTCTGCACATTTGCAGAGGAACATGCATGTTCTGAGTATTGGTCATAATCTCCAGAAACTTTGCTTTCTCATTTATGGTCCTTTATGCTCTTTAAATTGATGACTCAATATTCTGCCGTTAGCATCTAGGTTGGGAACTACATTCTAATCCCTTGAGTTTCCTATCAAACATTACTTTTGTAGCACGGATATGCAAACCCATGTTTTGATGTGACAAAGGGAACTTACATGGACATCGGCCTTTCTCCACTACAAAATCTCTCCTTTTCCCTTCAGTTTCTCTGTATTATGCTCTGAAAAATTGTAACTCCCTTTGCCAGTAGTCAAAAACCCTTTTCTATTTCTGCCAATACTAAAGAACCAGTCCTGCCCCCAGGGCACACTGAGATGGCAATTGAGACTGGGCATGGTGGTGCGCACCTGTAATCCGACCTCTTCGGAGGCTGTAAACAGGAGAATCACTCTGAGTCCAGTATAGTGGTGGGACTCTGAACACCGTGTAGACCTTTCCCTAAAAGACAAAAAAAGAAAAAAAAAAAAAAGGACCAACCACTCCAAAATCCATTATCACATGTAACAGAGCCTTCTGTCCTTCTTTGAATCCCATCATTAATTTTCAGAAAGGGACAATAGCAACGTAATTTGATGTTCCCTTGGATTTTAATCAAAAAACATTTTTGCAAAGGCCAAGTGTGTAGAATAGCTGTGGATACATTAGAAAATATATATTTTTACTATCACTTGATTATTAGCTAATATTGAATATATTTGATTAAATTTATCAATTTTTAAACTTCTTGTGGTTTTCTTAATTTACATTCTGATTTATTTATTTATTTATTTTGGTACTAAGAACTCAGGAACTTGTGTTTACCAGGCAGACGCTGTGCCTCTGAGCAGTATCCCAGGCCCCGCATCCCCTTTATTATTTCTTATGTATTTGTTCTCTATTCTTAGTTGATATAAGACAAGGTTAAAAATTATCATTTGAAATTAATATTTCTCTACAATAATTATGTTTCTCTTTCAGTAAACTGTTTGAATATAAGCAATGTAATCAATTTTGTGTGTGTGTGTGTGTGCGTGTGTGTGTGAAACTAGGGATTGAACTTAGTTCCTTATTCTTGATAGGCAAGTGCTTATTCTACTGAGCTATCTCCCAGGCCCCCAACTTTTATAAAATATATTTTTATTCATGTTTTAAATACTTAGTTTTAGAAAATAACAAGCTAAATTATTTAAAATATGATGTGTGAGCATACTTAATCATGATAGAGTATATTTAGTTATATCAGTGTAAAAAAGTAATATTAAAACTACATTCTTTCTGTTTGTGTGTGCTTGTTTTAACTTTATTTAAAATAAAGGACCAGAACTGGCCAAATAGCTCAGGAGATTAAAGCACCTGCAAGCAAGTGTAGGGGCCAAGGGTTCAATCCCCAGGCTTGCCATTCTGGCCTCATCCCCGGGGTGTGCTGAGATGGCAGTTGACACTGGGTGTGGCAGCTCATGCCTGTAATCCCAGCACTTGAGAAGCTGTAAACAGGAGAATCAGTATGAGTCCAATCTAGTAATGAGACCTTAAACATCCTGTAGACAATTCTCTAAAATACAAAGAATAAATAAATAAGAATTACTCTGGTGTTTAAGTATTGCATATATACATATATATATATATATCCTACTATAATACTACTACTATAATTTACTAGTTCTATTATCCTACTACTAAAACATTTATTATTTGATTTATAAGTGGATATAGCTCAGTGTTCTCAGTGCCCACCTGGCAGGCTCAAGGATCCAGGTTTGATCCCTGGTACCACATGCTGTACTGGCCCCATGCCAAGCCAGCCACTGAAATCAAGCATGATAGCACATGCTTGTAATCCCAGAGCTTTGAAAGTTGGTAAAGAAGGATCACTGTGAGTCTGAGCTGGTTGGTGATGCTGTACCAAATAAATAAATAAATAAGTTAATTAATTAATATACCAAATTCAGCTATATGGCTTAGATATTTGTTAGGATTCTATTCAAAAGTTGTATAAATTGAAAGTACTTTATATAATCTATAATGTATATAGATTTTTCCTGCCATATATGTGAATAATTAAGGTAGATTGTTCATTCAAAAGCAATATCTTATGTAAAAGCATATGATTGTTTTTACTATATAATTGAGATTCTAAGAATGAAAGAAGATTATGGCAAATAAAAAATAATATGCAGGGTGTGGGATGTAGTTCAGTGGCACAATGTTTGCCTGAAAAGCACAAGTCCCTGAGTTTGATTCCTGATGCCCCCCCAAAAAATTAGAAGGGCCGGCCAAATACCTTAGCAAATTGAAGTGCCTGCAGACAAGCTGAGGGGCCAGGGGTTCGATCCCTGGGCTTGCTTTGCTAGCCCACTCCCGGGGCAGTGCTGAGATAGCGATTGACACTGGGTATAGTGGCGAGCATCTATAATCTCAGCTCTTGGGAGGCTGTAGACAGGCAGTTCACTGTGTAAGTCTGATCAAATAGTGAGACCCTGAACACACTGTAGATCTTTCCCTAAAATTATGAAAAAGAGAGAGAGAGGGAGAGACAGAGACAGATACAGAGACAGCGACAGAGACAGAGACAGAGAGAGTTATGGACATGATGTGCACTCCTATAGGCCGAGGCAAGAGTATTGCAGGGAGTTCTAGGACAACCTGGGCTACATAGTGAGTTCAAGGCTAGTCTGAATTACACAGTGAGACCCTGACACAAAAACAAAAAGCAAAACAAACAAATGAGCAAGTGCAACAACAACAACAAAAATGATAAAGAGTTTAGTATATCCTTGCTGAATTCTTGCTCTGATTGAGTAACTGGAAAACAAGGTCTCTGCCTGTACACTACATAGGTCTTCTAGAAGAAAAAATCTTTCCTTGTTTCTACACATAAGGAATTAAAACTCGATATCTTTAGAGGACTAGACAGTTACAATAGAAGACAGAGTTTTTCATAACATTGAATACGAATGTATGGTTTTTTTTTTTTTTACTTACTTTTACAAACAAAATAACTAGTATATCTTCAAATATAAGGAACAAATAAATGAAAATATCATCACTCATCAGTGAGGAATTTTTTGATATTTTAAAAATTTTATTGGGATCTTTTAGATATACATAATGATTACCTTCATCATAAGAAATTTCTGCCTGTGCATGATGTATTTTGCTTCTCTTTTTTCTCCATTCCCATCCCCCTAGGTTATTTTTAAAAACTAGAATACAAAGATAATTATTCAGTTCTATAGAAACACACCCTGCTGAGAATCAGATTAAGCCTCATGGAATCCATATCTAAGAAGGTAAGGTTATTGATCTTAGAAGGAATTAATAACACAGAAGTTTGCTCTCTGCCCGATATTGTTTACCAGGTGGGAACTCCACAGGCTGACTTGCTCCTCTAAGAACAAGGTACCGACTGCTGTGGCTCTTCTTGAATCATAGCTGCTACCACAGTCCAATTTCCAATGCTGTGTCATCGCCCTTTGTGGATCTCAGTTCTGAAGCACTTGTGTCTAAACCCTGGCTGAAGCCCACATCTGCATAATCTTTGATTGTCTTCTTTGTACTTCAGTTTCCACAACTTTCAGTATCAGTGTTCCTATATCACAAGGTAGCTGGGAAGATAGAGTCAGTATAATCAAAGCCTCCAGAAGTCCTTGGTCAAAATCATCAGTCAATAAACATCTTACTCATGCATAAAAGGCAAAGATTACACTCATGATCATTAGCTGGAGGAAGTCTTCTTATGCCGCTTTCTTCTATCATAAGAATGATACCATTCACCAGTTTCACCTCCCGTAAAGATGCTATGTCAGAAGCAGGTCATGTTTTCAATCATCATAACTGCAGTCGAATGGGAAGTAGACATAGGAACCTACTTTCTGTTTCTGAAATTACATTAGTAAGACAAAATTGAACAACAAAGAACTTGCCAGATATCACTGTATGGTCTGACCTGGTTCTCTTAGTCAAACTGTTTCAGCTCTATGCCTTTGGCAGTTCCCTTTTTGTCCAACATAAAAATCCTCATCATAAAACCCTTCTCACCCAAATAAAACTGTATGTGTTTATATAGATGATAACGTACTCTGAAAAGACTAAAATTATCTAGTTGAATGAGGTTACTTCAAAAACTTTGATAGAGGAAGTGACCTTTGAGAAAAATAAACAAGGAAATGATAAAGATAAATGTAAAAGGTATTTCAGAGTTTTGGCATAACAAAAGATAGAATAAAGATTAAATTTGTGAACACTGTATAGAGCCAAATAGAAAAGACTACTCTATAAATATGAGATGAAGAGAAACAAACAACTTTTCTTTTGATCAGCTTAATTTCCGGAATTCTATTTTCTTGTAATACCGGGAGAAAAACAGTGACCTCAAGGGTATTAAACTTACAGTGTGTATCACATAAGTGGTGAGGTTGGAGGAGTGGCCCTGCACAGATAAGCAAGTTGAGTTTGGTGCATAAATGGAAATTCAAATACTTTTAAGTCTACCTATCCTGAGACAAAACTAAATCCTCTCAACCATATGCAGTGATTTCAGAGTAATAATCTGCTACTCAAGGAATAAAACCAACTTGGATCATTCAAAGTAAGCAAAGAAAGTTGCAAAAATAGACCTCTTGGTCTATGTGAAAATGAAAATGAAAACTGAGAAATGCCACACCAGGAAGCTTTCTTGAACACTCAGTTTTAAAGTCCATAGAAAAGAAATCCTTTTTGGAAAGCTTTTGAGATATAGTGACTTAAAGTTTGTTTATAGTGGCACAGGAAAGTCTTTTCTGTTCTTCCCTTGCCAAAAAATAAAGCCCTAATGGATGAGACCATCAATGAGTGAAATACTAAAATCTTGGAATTGGAGGATGCCAGAAAGTATAAGCTGTTTCTAAGTCTGTTTCCTACTTTGTGTGAGCAGCTGGACTCTGTCTCACTTTCTTTCAACTTTCTCCATTTCCTCGTTCTATTAAAGTTCCTTTTTTTCTACTAAATTCAAATTTTCTCTGGTTTGAATTCATAAACAAATTCAACTGAATTATAAAGCATCCTGGCAGGATGTTCTTGCTTTCGATTTCCCTTCCATCGCTCACCTTATTTCGAAAGTAAATGTAATATTTAAGGTATTTAATAATGAAGTTATTAAACTGTCTTAAACAGTAAGTTTAAACTGTCTTATGGAAGAACTTTCTTCATAGTCACTAGAATTAAAAGTACCAATTGTGCTTGATATTTTAAATTTCATTTTGATTGGTACATGTCAGATACTAAATCTTGCTTTCTCCTTTCCATGAAAATACCTGTACTTTCTTGCTTATATGTTGTTTAAAATTTTACATTATTAGTGATTTATCCTTTCTTGTGTTTGTTCCTCCTACTGACAAATAATCGCATATTCCAGTCTTGCCCACAAACTGACTTATACACGGTTACTCTGAATGATGGGCCTGCCACACTCAGACTGAGCAAGCTCAGTTGTTTTAATGACCATGAATATGCGGCCAAATTCATTTTCTTTGTTTCAGATCTTCTTCATTGAAAATCATTCATTTCTGAACCCACTTGGTTTCTCTTCCTCCACGTTATCTTCATTCTTAAACATTATTTGTAAGACCCATTTTACTTTTTGCAGACTTCTATTTTGACCTGTTCCCTGTCCATTCCTAAGCCAGGCTAAGTGCTCTGAGTGCATACAGTTCTTAGATTCCACTGTTCGGTTCTTAAACCTAGCTAAGTCATTTCCCTGAGGTTAGGCCATGATGATTTCTTCATTACAAAGATTCCATATGCCACAGAGGAATACAAAAATCATTGTTTTAGATAAGTTTATGTTTCTCATTTTTGCATGTTATAATTTTACTTTGCATTTCTTGAATGACCAATGATGTTGAACATTTTTCATGTGTGTATATGTATATATGATTTTTGCTTTTCTTCATCTGAGTAGTGTATATTAATTCAAGATGTTCATTTTTGATTGGGTATTTGGATTTGGGGGGCCTGATATTTTAAAAATTCCTCTTATGTTCTAGGAGTCCTTTGTTTGATGAATAGCTAATAATTGTTCACAATTGTGGGTTTTTGTTTTTACTCTGTTGTGATTTATTTTTATATGCAGAAACTTTTCAAAAAGATGAGATGCCAGTTGTTGATTCGTAAAAGTATTTCCATGTAATTTGGATTTTGTCCATGGCCTATCTGCGTTTCCCTATATGTTCAAGATTTATACCTACTTTCTCTTCCAGATGATTTCTCTTTCTTTCTTTCTTTCTTTCTTTCTTTCTTTCTTTCTTTCTTTCTTTCTTTCTTTCTTTCTTTCTTTCTTTCTTTCTTTCTTTCTTCTTTCTTCTTTCTTTTTCCTTTCTTTCTTTTTCCTTTCTTTCTTTTTTCCTTTCTTTCTTTTTTCTTTCTTTCTCTCTTCTTCTTTGTATTTTAGGAAAGGGTCTACAGTGTCTCACTATTAGATTGGAGGCATAGTGACCTGCCTGTTTAGAGCCTCCCAAGAGCCGGGATTACAGGTGCACACTACCATACTCAGTATCAGTTGCTGTCTCATCCTGCCCCAGGGATGGGGCCAGCATGGCAGGTCGGGGGATTGAACCCCAGGCCCCTGAACCTGCTTGCAGATACTTTAATCTGCTGAGGTATTTGGCCAGTCCTCCTCCAGATTTAATTTTTGTTTTAATATTTAAATCTTTGTTTCATTTTGAATTTTCTTTAGTATGTGGTGATACATATGGATCTAATTTTAGTCTTTGTCATGCAGAAAGCCTGTTTTCCCAGCACCACTTATTAAAGAGACTATCTTTCCTCCATTGAGCCAGTTTAGCCCCTTTGTCAAATATAAGGTTGCTGAATGTTCTTGTAATTGTGTATACATCTTATAACCTGTTCCATTGATCCTCAGATCTGTTCTTTTTTTTGGCCAGTGCTATGCTATTTTATTGCAATAGCTTTGTATAACAATTTCAAGTGAGAAGTTGTGATGCGTCCTGACTTGTTTTTGCTTACCAGGATTGCACCTGCTATCCTAGGTCTCTTCTGGTTCCACATGAATGTTTTTTTCTAGATCTGTGAGGTGTGAATGGTATTTTGATAGGGATAGCATTAAATCTGTATAATGATTTTGTGACTATGGCCATTTTCAGATGGTTGGTTCTTGCTTTTTAAAAGCAAGGAATGTAATTTCATTTCTTGAAATCTGCTTCAATCTCTTTTTTCAGAGTACTGTAATTTTTCACTATGTGCATCTTTTACTTATTTGTTAGATTGATTGAATAAATATATGAAAACATCATTGGTCATTTGAGAAATTACAACAGCACTGAGTTTCCATCTCAGTCCCTAAAGAGTGGCTATCATAAAGAAATCAACCAAAAACAAATGCTGGAGGGGCAGTGGGGTAAAAAGAACTCTTCTCCGCTCATGGCGCTTGTGTGCACTGCTTTCAGTCAGTGTGGAAATACTTTGGAAACTCCTGAATCAAACTAAGATGGGGACGCCATTCCATGTAGACATTCCCCTCATAGGTATGTCTTCCAGAATAACTGAGAACATCACATCACGGTAATTGTGCACCTTTGTTTATAGCAGCAAGACTTGTTATAGCTAAATCTTGAAAACAACACAATTTCCCATCAACTGAGGTATGGATGGAACCGATGTGGTGTTTTTACACAATGAAGTGTTACTCAGCTATAAAAAAAAAGACAAACTTGTCACTTTTATATGTAAGTGGTTAAAATTAGAAACCACAGTCATAAATAAAATAAATCAGACATGTATGTACAAACATTGCATTTTCCCCCCAGTGTAAGAGAGAGTAAGTAGGACCTGAAAGGTACAATGGATACTGTGAAAGGGAAAGAAACTGTTCTAAGGGAAGAACGAACTATAAGGATGAGGGCAAAGAGAAAATAAAGAAGGAAGGGAAAATGAATATATATGTGTATACACAGGATTGCTTGGATAATTGTACCACTATTCTCTGCTGGTCTCTTGAAAGGAACAGTTGATGCTTAACATTTTTCCCTTTTTAAAATTTTTTATTACTTTTTTGAACAATTTTGGATGCTCATAACTGGTAATTTGAAAAACTAATTTGAAGACAATAATATGCAACATAGAAACCAATGTTGAATTCCTATTTGTTTAGGGACTTTTTGTATCTTTCCTAATTGTTTTACTTTTATTCTACTTAAAATAATTGGAAATTTACTAAGAATTAGACATAAAATACCCTGTCCTATAAACATTGCTGACGTAATTTCCTGTCAATGAACTTTACTGATTATAATCTGACATTGATAAGTAAATAAGCAAATACCTTCTTAAAAAATTTTTGTCAAGTATCTCTTTTTAAGGTAGCATATTCTTTCATAATGTTAACAGATTTAGAAGCAAGTGTTAAAACTTAAGGAAGAACTGTTTTTATTATTGTTAATTTTACTGAGAAACAAATAGCAATGAGACAGTTTAAAGAGATCAAACTTCATTTTTGTATTTTAGGGAAGGGTCTACAAGACGTTCAGGGTCTCACTACTAGATCGGATTCATAGTGATCCACCTGTGCACAGCCCTCCAACAGCTGGGCTTACAGGCATGGGAGCCACCACGTTCAGTCTCAGCTGCAGTCTCAGTGCACACCGGGGGCAGGAACTGACCAGGCAGACCCAGGGATGTATCACCAGGTGCCTGCACCTGCTTGCAGGTGCTTTAATCCTTTGAGCTATGTGGCCAGCCCAAGGAAGAACTGTTGGTATCTTACTAAACACCTATTTCTCAAAATTTGTGTGTCCATTCAACTTTTTGGAATGATAGTTTAATGAAAGGGGTGTTGCTTTTAGGCATTGACATTCTTCATTATCTCAGGTAATTTATTCTGTTATATTACAGTGTTAAAAGAATAAAACTCTAAAGTTGTACACAGTAGATTTTGAGGTAAAATAAATCATAACATTTAAAATTACATCAAATAAATTTATTCCTAATGCTATTCATATCCACAGTAAGAATTTTTTTATTTTAATAAGATGTTTATAACATTCTTTTATATAACATTATGCATATATATACAAATTGAGCATCATAAATTTATAAAATGTTGAGCAATATAAACATAAATTTCCTCTAATTATCAGAAAGCAAATAACTAAAATAGTAAGCATATTATATTCTTCCAGTCATTATACAAAAGTGATATTTAATTCAGCCCTGTTGGTACATGTGATCCCAGAACTAGAGAAGACAAAGTAGGAGGATTCCCATGAATTTTGGGCCAATGTGGGCTATATAGCAAGTCCTTGTCAGAAAAAAGAAAAAAATGTGCGAGTAATATATTTATATATTTAGGAACATAAGAATGTTTACATCAAATGAAACCTATTTTCCCACTTTCGAACAGTTCCTGATTTCTGATACTCTTGTTATTCTGCATAACAATACTATTTAAAGCAACACAATTTTATATATTGTTCATTTTCTGTCCTTGTGAATATTTTCTGAACATCAGATAATTTGTAATATTATTTATAATATTAATATTGATATTTTTATTACTGTATGCTATAGTTGTTGAGTTTAAATCTTATTGTTATTATTATTTTGGTGGAACCAGGGATTGAACTCAGGTCCTTGCACTTGCCAGGCAAGCACTCATTCTACTGAGCTATCTCCTTGGCCCCTTATTGTTATTTTTAATATTTTTGCATTCAATTTTTACCTAGATTGAAATATTAACTTCTATTTAGGTATACATAATTTGTTGTAATATTCACTGCCAATGATTTTGTATTACAAATTTTCTACTCATAATCACTTAACTAATATTAGTTTTCATTATGTCAAACTGAAGTCATAAAGTATCATTTCAAAATATCTGGATATTTGAATACTTTGATAATTCATATATATCGAACAAATTGGTGCAGTATAAAAATATTGAATACAATAATGTGACTCAAAATTCTTGTGAAAAGTTTTATTTTCTCTTACAGAGAAAAGTTATGGTTCTGTACTTCTGTTGGGCTCTTGGTGTGATGCATTGGTCTCTTATTGTACTGTGATGAGAAATGGTGGCAGGAATGAGAAAAAGATAGACAAGTAGACAAGAGCTGGGTCCGGTGATGACCTGTAGCTTGATTGGCAAATGACCGCTCCAAAAAACAGAAGGGACATTTATTAACCTTTGCAAAGTTAGTGTCCCATGGCACAATGTTGCCTAGTGACTAGTAGCTGACATTGACCAGACAGAACAATTTTTCTTAGCCCTGAGGTAGCTTGACTGCTTTAGGTAACGAGGCCTAGTCCTATTCTCACACACTTGACCAATTTCCAGCTTTATAGGCTCCCAGCACTAGTTATTATTTTTTGCATTCAATTTGTCTTTTCTACTGAAACATTTCTAAAATGGATTTTTGTTTTGTTTTGTAAAGGCAATTCAAAATTTTCTATGGACACAGATATTTAGTTGCTTCTATTAAATTCCTTGGAGAGTCACTGAAAATCTTTAATCTATGTAGTTGTTCAGACTGTGCAGAATTACAATCATTGTTGAATACCTATTATCTTGGTTTTATTTTTTGAAATTGTGTATAATTTCTAATATCTATTTTAATACTCATTTAAAATCTTTAATCCAAATATAAACATTTATTTATCTTGAACTACTTTTTCTGCTGTAATTGATTAACTGTCTTTAAAAACATTTCTGCTCAATTTGTCTTAAATAGTTTTAAATCATTTTCATTTTTATAACATGCACATATGACCTCAGAAACTTTCTTTTGTTTTATAGTTCATTTTTTTCTTACTCATTAATATAAATTAAGTAAGAAACATTTATACTCAATATTTACCAAGATTGCATATGTATGTGTGCAGAGAAAGGTTCCAGTTTATCTCTTTTCCAACCCAAACCTCAGCAAAGTTCTTCTGCATGGAGTATAATAATGAATATTTAAGATTACACAGCCCACACAATCTCCACGACAGCTGATACTCAACAAATGAGAAAAGTTGTTCTTCAACAAAGTAAATTGTATTTGCTAAAAGAGGGAGGGACCAAGTCTAATCTCTAATGCGATCATTGGCTCTTTCTCTGTACTTGTTATTAGACAACAGGTTGACCTGCATATGTTTCTGACTGTAATAAGCAACTCCATGTATAGTAACTTCCATGTCAGTATTTCATTCAATATGTGAATTGATTCATACTGAGGAAAACTTTATAATTATGCATATACTGGCATCATAGATGTTTTTCAACCCACTCAACGCTTCTACCTATAATACAGAAGGGCAGTGCTGTACAATTTTCTGGCTGTCATCTCTACTAGTTAACCCTTGCTGAATAATAATTATTGACAAATGTAACAACTTAAAAACAAACACAGCATTCATCTCACAACTTCCATGAAAAATTCTTAGGAAAACTTATCATGACTGCATCCATGTTTTGTAAGCTGGGTTCTCAAAACACATATAGGACCTTTATGAGAATGAAAACAAATTAAATATTTTTCTCCTGAGTTTTCATTTGATGGATGAAAGCCTTCTAGTCTCACTCAGATTATTGGTAGAATTAATTACCTTGACTTTGTGGTCCAGAAGATCTCTGTTACTTGCTGGGTATTGACCATATGTCACCCCGAGTTCTTTGCTGCTGCTTGAAGTTTCTAGGTACAGAAACTTTCACTGTCAAAAGCTTTATTTAATTTGAGTTAGCAAGGAGAGATTAGTGTGAGTTTTCTAAAGGGAATAGAGTCTTAAATAAGTTCCACAGAATACAGAAGTGACATCCTATCATAGTAGAATCCATAACTGGTAGAGGCCATCTTACAGTGTATCTGTAACAACATTGAATCTTAGCTTCCACATCAGGAAGTGTGAATAATGGAGGTGCAAGCTTGTTTTTATTTCTTTTTATTAGCACATTTATAATACATCATTATGTATTATAAATTAAAGTCATTGCTATTGTTAATAGCTTCTTTTCTATTTCAATTTTCACTTTTATTAGTATACTTTATAGTGTATAATGATTGCATTCCTTATGAGTTGTTATTTGTACACAACACATCTGAATTCTGTATTTCACCTCCTTTCTCTATGCATCTCTCTGTTCCTATTTCATTTGCAAAGCATCTATCTCACTTCCTAGTATCTATCTTTTGTTCTGCTCTTTGTTTGCATATCAACTCTTTTACATGGAAGAAACCAGACATTTAAGATTGTATATCTCATTTATTTCGGTTATTGTTATGGTCACAATGTGCATCCATTTTTCTACAAATGATTCATTTATCTTCCTTTGAATAAAAGTAATATTTCATTGCATATGAATCCCACTTATTTACTCTTTAATATTTTGATGGACATCTCTCTTCAAATACTTAACTATTATGATTTGTGTTTCTATCAACATGGGTATCTGCATACCAAACTAATAGGATGCCTTCAACTATTTTGTGATGACATTGAGAAGTGAAATAGCTTAGTCAACAGAATTTCTATATTTTATACTTTGATAAATTGCTGTACTGATTTTCATGATGGTTTTTCTAGTTTAGATTCTCACCATCAAGAGAAAAGTGTTGCTTTTTCACTGCAGCAATATCAGCCTCTATTATTATTTGATTTCTTGATAGTCATGCTGCTTGGAGTAAATAGAACTTCAGTGCTGGGTTTATATCTCTATAATCACCAAAGATACTGAACATTTTAATATGCTAATGACCATTTTTACATGTTCTAAGAAGCATCTCTTCCTTTTAGGTCCCTATTTTTTGTTTTTTATTTATTTTACATTTATTTATTTAGTATTATTATTTTCTTTTTTGTGGTACCAAGGATTGAACTCAGGACCTTGCACTTGTCAGGGAAGCACTTATTCCACTGAGCTATCTCCCCAGAACTTTCACTTTATTTTGGAAAGGTTTTGATGTTTTTAATTCTTCACATATTCCAGAAAATAATTCTCTTTGAGGAAATCTGTCAAAATTTTTTCCCATCATATAGGCTGTTTCTTCATTCTATTGGTTGTTTCCTCTGCAGCACAAAATCCTTGCAATTTTTTATAACCCCATTTGTTCATTCTCACTACTATTCTCTAGGTTCTGGTTACAAGGCCCCTATCTATGATTATCTTCATTGCTTTTCTGCATTTTGTCTTCCAGCAGATTATTTCTGCCTTAACATTTATGTATTTATTCCAAGTTTATTTTAGTTTAGTGTATAGTGATAGACACTGTTACAGATTCAAACTTTTGTACAGATAGGTTCTTTTCTCTGTAGTATTTGGAAAAGAGGCTGTCACTCCACCAGGGTAAGTTTTTGGCCTCCTTTTCAAGATAAGACAGCTAAATATGTCTGAAGTTTTTCTGCAACTTTTTTTTTTGATGGAATCGGGGATTGAACTCAGGCCCTGGCACTTGCCAAGCAAATGTTTCTTTTACTGAGATATCTCCCAGGCCCCCAATATTTTAGTTTTTTGGTGATACCAGGGATGAAACTCAGGACCTTGCATTTTCCAGGCCAGCGCTTATTCCACTGAGCTATCTTCCCAGCCACTTCTGCAACTTCTATTCCTTTTGATTGACACAGACATCTGCTTTTTGTTGATGTCTTGCTGTTTTTATCATAGTAGCCTTGTAATTCATTTTGAAATTTGGAGTTCTATTATTCCCCAAAATTTCTCTTGTTATACTGCGCCTCTATTGGTTTGGTATGAAGTTCAGGATTTTTTTCTCTCTTTCTACTGATATTGTGGTTGATTTTTCCTTAAATCAATATATCAGTTTTTGAAATTATGACAATTTTGGCAACATAGATTCACCTATCCAGAAATTAGCACTATCTTTCTATTTCATAACATCACCTTTATTTTTTTTTTCAGTATCATGTAGATTTCATTCACTTCTTTAGTAGATTATTTAATTTTTCATGATGCTATTACAATGGTATTGTTTCCTTATTTCTTTTTTAATCACTTCATTTTTGCTGTACAGGAATATTGTTGATTTCTGTGTTTCAATTTTCACATGTTGGTATACAACTAAATTTGGTTATGAACTCTAATAATATTTTTTGGATGCTTTTGGATATTTTCTATGTAGAAATAATGACAACTGAAAATAATGATTAGACTTTTCCCTTCCTTTACTGATGTTTTTTATTCCTTTTTTCTCCCCGTAATATATTGAGTAATACATTTGACAGATAGTTTCAGCCTTGTCATTTTCTTGACTTTAGAAGTAAATCTTTCAACTTTTCTTCTTTCAGTATGATGCAGCTTCTACAAATTATTTTGGGAGTGCTGCTTTCATTTAGAGAGCTTGATTTTATCTTTATTAGATATCCTGTAAAATTGTTCTATAATTGACCAGTGAATCCACTGGGACCTGGGGTTTCTTTATTGGTAGTTCATTGTTTTTATTCTTAATTACTACTTTAAAATATTGTATGTTATTGAAGTGTTCAGAATTTTTAATGCTTTCTGGTTCTATTTCAATAATCCATGTGTATCAAAGAATCTATCAGTTTCTTCTGAGTTCTCCAATTTATGGGAGTACACATTTTTGAAATCCTAATAATCTTAATTTTGGTTGTGGCTATTTTCTCACCATTTTTATTTGTAATTCTTTTGATTTTCATTTTTATTTCTTTCTGATTCTTTTCTTTTCTTTTTTGGAAATTAGTGCAGGGTATTTTGGGTCTCACTGCACAGATCAGACTGGTAATGATGCTTCTGTTTTCAGCCTCCCAATTGCTGGGATTACAGGCATGTGCCACCTTGCCTAGTCTCAATCGCTGTCTCAGTGCACCTTGGGTGCTGGGCCAGCACAGCAACCCAGGGATCAAACTCTGGTCCCTGTGTCTTCCTAAGAGGGCACTTTTGTCCACTGAAATATCTGGCCTGACCTATTTCCTTCTTACCTGGCAAGATTGGGTAATGTTTTGTCTATTTTATTAACTCTCTTAAAATATTAGATTTTTAATTCATTGAGCCTAAGTTAATTTTTAGTTACAATTTAATGAATTTGTTCTATTATTCTTATAAACTTTATTGCTTGTACTAGATTTGGATTTGGACTATGTTTGTTTATCTAGGTCTCTGTGGTACATAATTATTCAAGCTCACTCTGTTTTTCTCATGTAGTAGTTCAGTGCTATACTACTGCTATAAATTTCTTTTAGTAGTGTTCTTACCAATCCCAAATATCTAGCAGGTAGTATAGGAACAATCACTTGATTCTACAAACTCACTAAATTTGCCTTTATTTCTTTTATGATCCATTGATTATTCAAGAGGGCATTATTTAAATTGTATGGCTTTGCATAATTTCTGTGGTTAATTTTGTCCTTCTTTCCAGTTCATTCAAATATAATCTTATAGATATAGAATAAATCTGTTCAGTTTGCTTTTAGCAAAGCATGATTTTTGTACTATCATGTAGTGCATTTTGAGGACAGCCATAGGTGCTGCTCAGAAGAATGTATTTCATTGTTTGTGAAGCAATATCAATCCTATCTGTGCAAAACTTTTATTCAACTTTGATATTTCTTTGATGACTTTCTTTTCTATTTGTGAAGCTGGAATACTGAGGTCGCCACTATATCTTTCTCATTTTTATGTTCAGACATGTTTGTTTTGTGAAGTTGGGTGTACTGACGTATGGTGTCTCTACATTTATAATTATCATCTCTTCCTACTGAATTGATCTTTTAACTAACATGGATGACTTTCTTTGCCTCTTCTAATCAGATTTGGCATAAAGTTCATTGTGTTGGAAACTGATAGTTTCTCCTATTTTAAGAGGTTTCTGTTGACTGTAATATTGTTTTCCATCATTAGATTTTTAATTCATGAGTTAGTTCTTGGGCTAAATCTGCTTATTCTATATTGAATATGGCTGGAATTTTATTCTTGACCAAGTCTGCTGAGTGTATCTTAATTGGGGATTTGAGACCATTCACATTAAGGGTTAACACTGAAAGTACTGTTCATTTGTTTTTTATTTGCTTGTTTGTTTTTGTTTTTTTCCTATCAGTGCATTAATTTTGTTGTTGTTGGCTTACTTGTTACCTGTCTTTGCTTGACTGCTCACCCAGCATGATAGATTCATTTTATTAGATATTGTGCACTCTTGTCTTCATTGTCTCTTTCTAGGATATTTTTGAGGAATGTTTGGAGTGCTGACTTAGTGATTATGAATTGCTTCAGGCACTCTTTATCATGGAAATGTATCTTATTTCTCTAGAACTTTCCAAAGATACTTCAGGGGGGCACCTGATTCTGAATTGAAAGATGCTTCCTTCTAAGGCTTGACTCACTTCATTCACAAAGTCTCCTGGCTTGCAAGGTCATGTTGAGAAGCAAGCTGCAATTCTAATAGGTTTCACTTTGTAAGTGGCTGTGACTTCTTCATGGCGGCTTTCAAGTTCCGCTTCTTGTGTCAGATTTCTAGGGTTTTGACAATGATCTGACAATGGAGAGCTACTCTTCTGATCATATCTCTTTGGGTTTCAAAATGTCTTACTTATCTGTAAGTTTATTTCTTTATTTTGGAAATTTCTGTTGTTATTTCTGTAAATATGTTTTTGTTACACCCTTTGTGCTATCTTCTGACATTTCACTAATTCTAATTAATCTTAGAGTATCTTTCTGTGGTTCACCTATGAGCAATTGGATTCATTTTTTTATTTTTTCTCATGTTTAAGGTATCTCTGGATAGCTACTCGCCAACAACAGTTGTTTCTTTTAATATGAACCCTTCTTACATGGGTCTCTTCTGCTGACATTTTCAGTAGAACTTTTAATCTTGTGAATTTTCACATGTAATCTTCTTATTTACTCCAATATTTTGCTTAAGTGGTCATTAATGCTTTGTATCATTTTGTTAACATTTTATTAGTGCCTTCTGTAAGCTTCCTTATATTTTCACTATGTCCATTATATATTTGAGTATATCATCTTTGAATTCACCTAGCACCTTTCTGTTCTGTTGGTTTTTTTTTTTTAAAGCACTTCCTGTTATCCTTTTGAACAATTCAGCTGAGTAGTTTTTATTTTCTTTCCCCCAGAACATATGGACTGGCATTAAGGATATGAACATATTTAAAGACATTTCATTGCTTTGTTATGTATCTTTCATTTTTTTGCTTAGATTTTCAGGTTCCTATAGAGGAAAGACTTTGCTGTGAAAATAGAGATATATTTATTTAGTGTTTGCTTACCAGTTATGCACTCTGTACATGGCTAGCAATAAGCTTGTCCTTATATAACAGATCTGACTACCTCTTTTAATTTGGGCGGAGAAAATGCTCTAGAATTTACCAAGCCATAGTCTTCTAGTAATGGAACTCAATATTAATCACACAAATTCAAAGCAAATATTGACTAAAAGAAGAAATCAGTTAAGAACAACAGTTTGCCATTCTGGTATTCACAAATAAACAAACAATAAAAATAAAGTTAAAAAAAAAAATGATACTGACATATAAAGAACAATAATTTATCGCCTTAAACCATAGGAAGAAATCTATTACTATAAGCATAAGATAAAACAAACATTGGCATACAATAAATATCTGTTAAGTGTGACAAATATACCTCCACTAACAATAGAAAAGAAATAAACAATAATAGAATCAAATTAGCTATCAATATAAAGAGACTAAATAAGTTGAAGACTATACCAATAAAGATAGGATGGAGAGTAAAAGAATGAAAAATGTAAATTTTTAAATATTCATTAATATTTAAAACCAGAGAGAATTGAGATTAACTACCATTTTAAAGAGTAGAAGAAACACATTAGATATAGAAAAGTATAACAAAAATTAAAGGAGAAAAAGAAAACCATGAAAAAAGAAAAACAAAATGAGGAAAATTCCCCAACACACAATAAGTGAAGAAGAAAAGAAAAAAAGAGGAAGAAAAAAAAATTAGTCCTCAAAAGAAAAGAAAATTTTTCTGTATTTGTGAAAGATTAGTTTCCTTCTAAATTCCATAGGTTTGAAATACAGCTGGTCACATTTTTCTCCACCTAGCAGTATGGCCGTGCGTTTGTCCCCCCCCCCCCCTCCATTCCAGGGGCCTTCTGTTTGTTCACTCATCTGCAGCAGCCATCCAAGCCAAGGTGAGCGCCCTTGCTCACTGCAATGGTTGATGCCGATTTGAGAAGTCTGAAAGTTTAACTGAGTGGCTCAGCAGGGGGCCAGTGTCCTCATTTTGTAAACATCATGAGCCCGTGCAAGAGGACAGAGTGAAATGATATGACGGCTACATTCGTGCAGGAAGACAACAGAGCCTGCTTATAATATAAGGGATCTAAAAAGGCTTCTTGCCCTTTCTACTGTTGCTGCTTCTGCTGTCTTCTACTGCCTTGGACTATTGTCCCTGTGTCATACTATCCTGCCACAGAGCCAGCTGATTATGGACTGAGACCTCCGTAAACTATGAATTAAATAAACCTTCCCTTCCTTACTTTTTAGCATTGGCTATTCTGTCTCAGCAACAAGAGAAGAGTAACTAGCATACTCATATTGTAGTTAGGGAAATCAATAAGATCTTTGTACCCTGCTAAATGTAGGCCACAGGCAAGAGTTCAGTCACGTCTGCTTAACAACAACACTTTCACATCCAGCCAGGCCACTTCTAAGAGTCACTCAAACTGAGACTAGTTATCAACTGACTACTATGTAAGAAATACCTCAGACATTCATAAACAGAAGCTTAAACTTTTCAGGGTGTCTGTATCTGCCCTACAACCTCTCCTTGACGTCTCATTTGGCTGTCTATCACCAAGTTACTTTGGCAGGGTTGCACTGGGCACCCTGAGGTCAATCTGTTTTTTTATTTTTTTTAAACTTATTTTTTAATTATTGAGCCTAAAATGGCATTGGATTAAATATTCTTTAACAATATTCTGGGCACTGCACTGGACTGCTTTTCCAATACTTGTTTTGAATGAGTTATTCCAAATTCAACAATTCCACAGTATTGTGCAGTTTACTATGGCAGTGGTCTTCTCTGGCACTGTTGACCCAGAGCATAATTCCTCCCCCGTGTTCTTTCCCCTGGGGGCTTACCTTTTCTCAGCTGCCAGGGTATCTTTTCAGATAGCTTTGTTATTTTTCTTGCACTGTGGTTCATTTGTGCAACTCCTCCACTGCTTCTCATTTTCCTGTCACTTGCTTCCCAATTTCTGGAAATCTACTTTTTTTCCCATCTTCATCCAAGTTATTATTGTCCAGGCATCTGGATTCTGATCCTCTGACAGAAAGAATTTTTCTTCAGATTGCTCTTCAAATTACTCTGCTATTTTGATTCTCTCATAGCCATTTATGACTCAGCTACATTTTCCCCTTCTGAGTTCCCTCCCAAACAATAAAAGTTGAGCAAAATCTTGGAAGTAGGTAGTACATGCATCAACAAATAAGTGGATAAAGCAGTTAAAGAAAAGTGCATATAAACTTTACACACAGTAGAGTTGTGTTCTGTCATAAAGAAGGGTAAACCGGGGGCTTGCAGGTTGGCTCAGTTATTTGCTTGGGCAAACCCAGTCAGGGGCATGGGACTGTTTTGATTCCCTGCTTCGTATGCCATATAAGTCCTGCCCTTAAGGCACGTGAGCCTGCCCCCCCAAAAAAAACACACGCACACAAAAAACAAACAAGGATAAGCTTGAGGCATTTGAGGATAAATAAATACACTTCATGAAAATATTAAATAAAATAAATCAGACACAATTTTAAGTATTTCATAATTTCTGTCTTATATAAAATACACAAAATATTAATAAAACCAAAATAAAAGATAAATAATATCCAATAAGGAAATTTTTTGTAAATGAGAAAACAGACATGTAAGGTGGTACAGGTCTTTAATCCCAGCACTCAGAAAGCTGATGCAAGAGGATTGGCATGAGTTTGAGGCCAATCTGGTCTAAGTAGTGAACTTAAGTTGTGCCTGAACTATGTAACTAGACTTGTCTAGGAAAACTTACAAAGAAGGAAAAAGGAAGAAAGAAGGAAGGATGGGAGGGAGGGAGAGAGGGAGGGAAGGAGAGAGATAGGAATAGAGAGAAAGAAAGAAAAGAAAGAAAGAAAAAGGAAGGAAGAAGGGAGGGAGGAAGAGAAGAAAAGAGAAAAAGAAAGAAAGAAAGAAAGAAAGAAAGAAAGAAAGAAAGAAAGAAAGAAAGAAAGAAAGAAAGAAAGAAAGAAAGAAAGAAAGAAGAATCAAATGGGAAGGGAAATGAGAGATGGATGAGGGGGATGAAAAAAGGGGGAAGCTTCAAAAAAATTGAAGAAAAAACAGAGATAGAGTTTTTGAAAATAAGAACAAGAGTTGGAGAAGATGAGAAAGAATGGGAGGGAAAAGGAACAAAGATGAATTAAGATGTGCTGTATACGTGAATTTCTCATAATAAATGTAGTCTTTTTGTTGTTGTTTGTATTTTATTAAAGTGTCTACAGGGTGTTCAGGGTCTCACTACTAGTTCCAACTCGCAGTGGTCTGCCTGTTTAGAGCCTTCCCAAGAGTTGGGATTACAGGAGTGTGCAGCCACGCCGTCTTTGGGCGGCCCGGCATGGCAGGACTAGGGACTGAACCCCTGCGCCTGCCCCTTGCACCTGCTTCCAGATACTTTAATCAGCTGTGCCATTGGTCGGTACAATGTAATCACTTTGTACTGCATACAAATAGTGATAAAAGTTTTAAATAGAGTGAGATTATCTAGGATTGCTACAAAGTAACAATATTATATGATTTTAAAACTTGTTTTACTAGAATCTAAAATTTTGGTCATATATATATTCTTAGGATTCCATTTTAACCTTTATTAATTTAGCTGAGTTTTTCTTAGTAAGTTCACAGTAAATCTGCTTTTGGTTTGGTTGGTTTTGTTTATGTATTTAGTACAGAGTCTACAGGGTCTCGTGACATAGATCAGACTCATAGTGATCCCCAGCCTGGCAAGCACTAGGATTGTCGGTGCTCACCACCACACACAGTCTCAATCTCAGTCTCACCCTGCCCCGGTGGTGGGGCATCATGGAATGTGGTGCCAGACATCCAACCCTGGTCCCTGAACTCTGCCTAAGCAGGCGCTTTCGCCTGCTGAGCTATCTGGCTGGCCCTGTTTTGATTGTTCTTAAACAAAATATTATGAATCATATCTAATATACTTACATAGTAAAATTTACTGGTCTTTTGGCGGTTACTGGGAGAAAATGGTAGAAGAATTAGAAAATAAAGACAAGAGATAACAGCTGAGGTCGGGGGGCAATGTGTTTGCCTGACCTGCAAACAATTCCAAAAACAACTATAGGGGAGTTTATTTATACTGTTGCAAAGTTAGTAGCAGTAGACAGAAGGTTTTCTAGTGACTAATTGCCAAACTTGTCCAGGAAGAATGCTTTTCTCAAGACTGAAGCAGCTCGCTGCCTTAGGCTCTGTGGCCTTGTCCTGCCCTCACACATATTTCCAGCTTCAGCTGCTCCCAGCAGTGAGGATGCTACAGTCTTTAGTCCCATTTATTTGTAGCATTAAATAAACAAGTTGACTCTAAGAGATCTGATACCTTCTACTTTTCTCTCATAATTTTAACCATGTTCAACCATTTAGGTGTTAGTTTTCTCAAGTAAGTCCCCACAAATTTTCCTGTAAATCATTATATGCTCTATTGTATGTAAATATTATATGTGATATAAATTTTCATTTATTTATATTACAAAGTTTTCTTTTCATTATTGTTCGATATTACGACTTTTCTTCTGGTGCCAGGGATTGGACTCAGGACCTTGCACTTGCCAGACAAGTGCTTATTCTACTGAGCTATCTCCTTAGTCCAATATTACAACTCTTAAGATGAATTTATATTGCTGTTTATGCAAATAGCTACTATTTTCATTTCTAAGTGCATTTATTTGGTGAATAATTACAATTGCTCATTCTTCCTGATGGAAACTTTCATTTTTTTCTTACTGTTTAAAAATACTTTCACTAGATAAGCTTATCTAACTATATCTTCACATAAGACCTTGTAAAAGATTTTCTATAATTTATAAATTGAGGTGAAGGGTATATCTCCAAATTTGCTCCATCTTATGAATTAGTCTCTTATAATATGCTTAGTTATGAATTAAAATGATAAAGTTTAAAGGCTTTCTGAGGCCAGAGAGATTGCTCAGTGCTCTAAAGCACCTGCTTAGGCAAGCTTAGGCAGCTGCAGAGGACCGTGGTTCGTGGTTCGATCCCCAGCAGCACATGCCCTGCCAGCCCCTCCCTCAGGGCCTGGGGAGGATGGCAACAGTTACGTTCACCATCGGATTCAGTTAGTCACGTGCTTCTGAGTGTCTGAGTCAAAGCAATGTTTTACCCGATGCTTCTGTTCAGCCACCCAATTGTCAGTCAACAGGAGCAGTCACAAACAGATGCATCGCTGTATTCCACTATATGGCCCTAACTCATTAAAGATTGTTAATTATCATATAAAATGCTAGTCTTTTATGACAAATAACCATAATAAAGCTGGTTTTGCCTGAGTTACTTAGATACTAAAGATTTAGACTATATTTTAACACCTGTTATTGGCAGCTTCTGCATGCTCTTCTACAAAATTTTCTTGGCTGCTCCTAGTTATGTATAATAATGAGTCCATGACAAATAAAAAGTGAATGAATTATTGAGGCTGTAAGGAATTCATATATTAATAAGGACATAATGGGCATCTTAAGGAAATCCATTTTTTTCCTCTGATACAGTAAATATTTCTATATAGTATTTATTTTTAACATCCCTTCAATAAAGCTTTAATATTCATCATAAACATTATTGCACAGCTATTGTTAGAGTTTTGCTGAGACAATTTGTAATTGTTTCTATTAAAAATGTCATTTTATATATTGAAATTGTTTTTGGTTGACATAAAAGTTTAATTTAGTTTAAAATATATATATATATAATATTCATAAAATATGCTGCTCAGTTTTATTAATGAATAAATGCATTGTTAGGCCCATATGCTTTTAGTGAAATGTGTAATAATTTTGAATAGTAAAAGTTATTTAAAC